>JASFDG010000567.1:0-12826 GCA_036937095.1 Phaeolepiota aurea
CCCAGCTCATAACCATCCGCTAATATGTCCAGCGTTGAAAGGAGAGGGACCCCTATGAGAGGATCGTATCTGTCGACTATAGTAGAGGAACCAGTCAAGCGTTGGAAGACAGATTGGACTCCAGCATCGCCAAGTCGCCTTGGAATTAAGTGAGATGCAATCAATGTCTGCTGGAGCGATTGTCGTGAAATGATGCATGTTTTGTGACGTCGAAGTAGTGCGTTGCGGAATGCGGTAGCTCGAGGTATCGATGTGTTGGTTGTCACGGACCTCGCAGGACGAAGACTCATCTTAGTGAGCGTGATGAAAGCGTCATTGTCTGGATGAAACTCATATATAGTGGCCCTCAACTGCTCCCTATGCACCACCTTCCTCCACAGTGATGGTTCCATCTCCCTGTCCAACCACCATTCGAGTGATTCTGTGGTAAATGTATAGAGGGAGCTCGTGCCGAGTGGCTCAAATATAAGCCTCGCTACTTTGATAAGCCAGTCTACAGTGTCGCCTGCGAATGGATGTAGGTCAAGAAGATTGGCACTGATGACGTTCAGGTTCCCGCTTGTGTCTGGAAGAGGTGGCAATGGCTGAGGGTCAGGTTGATCTGCCGTCGCGGCAGGGAGTAGAAGCAGAAACTTTCGATTGACTCGAAGATATAACATTCGAGGAGACCCGTCGGGGAGACGTTGAGGTTTTTTCTTCGAAACATGTGAACGATGCAGTTGGCTAGTGCTTGTATTTTTGTTCTTGGAGATGCGGGAAGCCCCTTTTGAAAGACGGGATGAACGGCGTGGTGAACTGGTACTGACAAGGGCGGACATATAATGAACCAAACTCTGGACATTGCTGTCAAGTAGAATAGGGGCTCGCGTTGCCGGACTTACCTGGGTAGGCAGGCGGGATTCCTAACCAAACAACTCCCCCTTACATAAAGCCCTTGCTGCCAAAGCCTCACAGCGACACGCCACCAGTGTCAGAAACAGCTCCCCCACCAAAGTGTTACAAACGGATCCGAAGTATCACTGCTATCATAAACACGGTGGTACGATTCTCACCTCGCGATCCTCCGGAAATTTTCAAGTCATTTAGCACCAAATCCGTAGGGGTTAGATGTCAATTGCCAACTTCACCTGGGCTCTAATGCAAAGAAGAATTGGAAAGCATGTGGACAAGGATGCTTGCTGATGCCCTTCTAGACAGAAACAGTAAAGTGAATCCTTGAATGACCAGACCATAAACGTGCGTCGCACGAAGGTATGCGGCTTCGAAATGGGTGGCCTGTATTTAACTGCATCCTATACAGGGCTTCCCTTCAATACTCTTCTGACATGCCCATCCGCATCATCTGCCTACTCAAGCGACTGCCAAGTCTGTCACACGAAGAATTCTGCAAGTACTGGTAACAATCGTCGGCTGACCCTCGAGCAAGCTGATGCCTTACTTCACCTCATTTCGCCCAGGTCAACGAATCACGCGGATATATTCACGAGCTTGAACATTGTCAAAGAAAACATCCTGCGATACAGTCAGGTATGATAGATGAGTCACTGACATTTAATCTTAAGAGTATTGACGTGCTCTGCAGTTCCATATATTGCGTCAACACAGTTCACTGCTTCAAGGGGCAGGGTTCACGCCTGCGCCTTTCGATGGGGTGGCCGAGTTCTATGTGGACAAAATCGAGGATTTTATCACTCTTTGTGAAGACAAAGACTTTCAGACGGTGTGCTCTCGAAATACCTTCTCGAGTGTTGGAATCATCATTGATGTTCCATATAGCAATTGATGCCAGATGAAAAGCATTTTCTGGATAGGGATTCATTGCAGATCATGATTGGGGAAGATATTATCAAGCTCCTGAAATCAGACAATTGAATTTATATTACGGAACTCACCAAATTGTTTATTTCATGACAGTTGATACACCTGCGAATGTCACCACAATGGACCCACACCCAAGCAGCATCAAAAGTAATCCATTCCTATTTACCCAGACAATATGCCCAGAGTCCTTGTACACCAAAGGCAAGAAGATACCATCGAGTCGAGCCCTTGTATCAGATTTAATGGGCGAGTCGGATTCTGCATTCCCATCACCATCCCATCTGAGCTTTGCGAAACTGACACGTTGGCGAGTGTCCAATGCAAGTATTCTATCTGCTTCTATACACCGGACGCAGGGATCGCGGTTTTCTTGTGCGAAAGTCAGTATCTTCAAAAGCTGGGGTGTTTGGGTTTGGTCGTGAAAAATTGCAATCTTCTGTATATCGGAACAGCTACAAATCACGAAGCACGTCATGTCCTGGAATATGAAATGGTTGTGATAACCAGCCCATAGCAACTCTGGCGTATGGATAGGCAAGTTGCCAGATCCTGGATCGGGGTATGGAACTTCCACGATTGCAGTTGTGTCTTCATGTAGTGGTGGTATTCAATAGGCAAAACCTAATAAAATAGAAAAACCCGCGGCTAACCCATTTGGGAGGAAGCGAAATGTCATTGATCTCCAAGTTATGAGGGAATGTAGAATCAGGACGCGTACGATTGCACGATCCGCAGGGAAGGCCGCCTTGAAGTTGTTCAATAAATTGTCGTCAGTCGTAGAATTCCATGGATGATGAGATAAACCTTGCACAAATATCTTATTCCCAATGGATGCCTAGTGAAGCCCCAAGCTAGTGAAAGACATTTGATGTGTCGAGCGAACAGTTGTGCGGTTTTGCGAGGGCCTTCAAGTACAACCCTCCAGATTGTATCAGGGGCATGTCCGATAATTGTGATGGGGTTTGCATATCGGGCCCCTGACTGGCCAGTTTGATGTCACTGATTGTTCGGTTTGGCCTCGTGCTCTCAACATGATGTATCCACCTTCAGACTCAAAAATCTCACCGTATATAATCAAGTGAAGTAGATGGTGAATTCTGAGAATACAATAACAATAATAAACTATACTGGTATACAGTGTTGATAGATAGATATAAGCAAGATGAGAGGCACGAATAATGAGGATCAGAATCCTCATCGGTCCTTTTCCCTGTCCCGCCCTGGCGTTCCCCCACGCCTAGGCGTACCAGGTGTCTTCCTTGGTGTTGATGGTACAGGCACACCCGTGAGACGTCTCTCACCAACTGCTCCAACACCACTCTCCCCAACTCGCTGCACTTCTCTCGCTGCACGGCGTGCTGCATCGCCTACCATCGCTGGTGGCCGTTCCTTGTCGACTCGCGAAAGAGCACGCAGAAGGCTCAGAGGTTCGGTCGAGTCCGTCCTTGAGCTATCCCGCCCTATGTACGCAGAAAGCATCTGCACACCTGATTCCGTTCCAGGTGCGGACGGATATAAGGGATGCGACCTGTGCCGCGACGTCAGGTTCAGCGTGAGCACTTCGAATCTGTGGTTCAGCACATTTTCAATTGCATAAATAGCAGCGCGGGCCGAGTTGGCGTATGAATGAAGGAGATCGAGTTTGAATTCCAGATCCGGTAGCAGTCGTTGCAGTTCAGCTTCCATTTCCTTACTTCGGAGTTCAGGCCCCAAGACTCTCCCCGATGACGATGCTGTTGCCGGCTGGTCGTCGCCAGAGGAGTTCAGATCTAAAACGGCCCTCGCGAGTGCAGCGCCGCGCTGAAGATCTGGGGGAAGCTCATGGTCTCGGGGAAGAATATCCACGAGATCCCCGGTGGCCCGTCGTTTGCCCTTGGCTTTCGCTGAAGGGGTAGCTGATCCTTCGTCCGACGCCGTATGTTTGGCCCTCACAGCCTGGATCTTCTTAATGTACGAATCATACAAGTACGATACTTGCTTCCAGGCTTCGTCTTCTTCTTGCAGTCTAAGGATAGCTTGTAAAGGGACGCCATGATATACAACAAGTCAGTGCACTCACTTCTGAATCTGGTTACTATATGTCACCTCCCAATTCTTGTTTCTCACATTTTGTTCGTTCTCCTGCAAATTATCTCCCGACACGTTTGGCGACGCCTCAGCACCGTACAGAGAAAGATCGATCTTCTTCTGCGCTAGCATCTTGACGACATCCTCTTGTACTGCTTTTAGAAGTTTGGACGCTTCGCTTGACAGTGGTGGGGGTGACGAAGTCCCTGGCCTCGGAGGGGGGACCGCAAAAGTCGCGGCGCGGTTAGAACACCATATTAGTAGTTGGCGGACACGTTCAGAATCTGGAAGGTCACAGTCGATATGCTTATAAAAGCTTGTGTCAGATACTGAGGTATGAGGTTGCGCTTGGGAGAAATGGTCAGCCTCATATGTAGTCCGGAGAGATTGCACATACTAATGATTCCAGCGGTCTCGAACGCTGTGCTGATGCGTTTCCCTCGTGACATAGAACTCTTTCGTCTATGACCCGAGTTAGACGACTCTCCGACAGTCTCTCGACCCCGCGATTCCCCATTACTGATGAGCGCCATTGCACCTGATCGGAGAAACTTGTTTCGTTCGATCTTGGGGGTATCATCATCGGCTATGCGAACCGAAGTGTCTATTATCCTCGTCTTCCCTTTTCTGCTGTCAGTCGCCTCCGTCCGAGGTGGAAATTGGAAGGCAGATGTTAAAGAGCTATCAATGGTGGTGTGAGCGCGAGAGTTTCGCCGCAGGTGGTCAGCCTCATCCTCCATCTCTCGCACATCGCTCTCAATGTCAGCATCGTCACGAATAACAGTCCGATCTGGAACATTCGACTGTAACTCTATACGCGAGTGTCCGTTTACGTTTGTGGGGGGCTGGGAACCGGCCTTGCGCTTCTTCAAAGGTGGGTTAGATGGGCCCGCACCAGCTGTAGACGCGAGGAGTGAATGGGGTTGAAGGGAAGATTGACGTGTGGGATGACGGGAAGGTGCAGGCTGGGAGGATGTTGGCTGTGTATCAGGCGCGCGAACGATAAGCAGACCACTGGAGGTCTCTTCTGCGTTTAATACTAGATTGTATGTGATTAGCACTACGCGTCTTGCGGGAAATTTGGACGCGTACATTTCCGTTTATTAGGGTTGCCCTGAACCTGATCGATGCGTCTAAGAGAATGGCAATAAGGGTCAAGTATTCCACACACCTCCTTTCTCGATCGCTTTGCAGCTAATAATGGATTTGGGTCTTCAAGAGCCTTCCGTTTCGCGTTTGGTTGAGGTTGGGAGGGTAACATATGGAGGTGTGACAAACTTGTGAGCGTGGAAGAAGAGATTCTGGTCATAAAGTTGTCTTAAATGGTCGCTGGCTGAGTTTGACGCGCGATATGAGCAGCGCTTCTGGTGAAAAAGCGATAGTTGCGCTCGTCGTCGTTAGCGATGTGGAGGACAGAAGCAAACAGCCGATTGGCGGAGTATGAATTTTTGGTCCCACGTTATTCTTCGATCAACAAAGATTGGGCGTGTGAACTATAGTGATCTCGACCAACAGCCCGAAAAACCGCAGCCTTGCTCCTTCGGAAAACCTCTCAGCGCAGAGCCTTAAGAACAAGCAAGCACCACCAAAAACGCTTCGAGGTTTATTAAATACAATGACCTTCCAACAGTTCCGTCACAAACGCATCTCTCTGAGCTTTACAACCAATCCAGAGTTTAGGTGAACCGTACACTTGCAGTGGTTGTTTTATTACTAGCCGATATATTACAGTGCTGACCAGTGGTCTTCCAGAATTGCAAGTCGTTAGGTGGTGTATGAAGGCATACCTCCTAGTTTCTGCTGTCAGCAACACCCGAAGAGTACTGAGCTACACAAGCAAACTCGCATACGGCAGGTGAAAGAGATCTGCAAGGGTTATCTCCTGTGCATTTGCGTCGGCGTCAAATTAGACAAGTCAGAGCTCAGTACTCCCGAGAATGATGAAATTGGGACCGACATTCCCAGCCAGGTATTCCTGCTTGCCGAGGATGGACTCGTACACTTCTAAGCGTTGATCGAGCTGTGCGACCCATTGCTCAAAGGCAGCCTTGTCGGGTGTTTGTCCCCTCAATCTATCAACAACATATGAAACCACACGGCTCAAAGTTGCATATCAGATCCACTTACGGTTTGAATATTATCTCCGCAACGGCCTTGTACGCGAATGGGTCAAAGTTGTTGACCTCCATTGAGGCAGCCTGCTCGAACAACGCATTTGATTTAACGTTAGTTGGCACAAGTGTCGGGCCCCGATTTGGGTACTTGGCACAGATGTACCGTCCAATAGCGCGACTCTCGTACAGGATAAACCCATCGTCATCCTGTATTCGCAACATATGCACGCACACACAAAAAGACAACCTGTCAGATGCTGAACGACCAAAGAAAACCGTTACCATTCTTACAATGTATGGGACCTGGCCGAACGGCTGCTTTTTCAGGTACTCGGGGGCTTTGTGCTCGTCCTTGAATATGTCAATTGCGAAAAAATCGAACGGAACTTGCTTCTCGTGCAACACCGTAGCGACACGGCGAGTACATGTCGAGCGGGGATGCCCGTACAACTTAAGAACCATTGCGATGTCATGAACTAGAAATTTAGCCAGGCAAGGGGAGCGTGAGGTTGAACAGCAATCCGTGTAACCCTTCTTATACTAGTACATGTCCAAGACTCCCCAATGTGGGAGCGCGACATCCACGATTCCCACTCAATTTCGTTTGACCTTGCTTCTAGGCGCTCATTGGTAAATGGAGATGATTCGATTGAAAGATTAGATATAGATGTCGTGCGAACATAGTTTCTCCCCGACCTTGAGATATCCGGCGATATTCACGGTGACACTCCGCAACAGCAAATAGCTGCTGATCGTCCCTCTCCCAGAGGCGTCTAGCTAATTTCGTCCCACAGTTGTGGTGGAGTCCTCCACGGGATATTTCTGGATCGCCTTCTCATGGACCAACCATGCAGGTCTGTTGGACAACGCGTGGAACCAGCTAGTGATGCAAATGGTGAATGAGTATAAGTCTACAAGTTTGAACTTCGAAACCCGGTGTCGGTGTCGCTTACCGAGCAACGTTGGTATTCTTCGACAGAAGACTGACCCCGGCTGCTGGAAGGAGCGAGCCCATTGCAAGATGAAAGAAATCTGCGAGCGTTATTTCCTTGGCAGGGGTGAAAATATCCAGGTCAAACTTCCACATCATTGCGTGAAGAGGATATTTATAAACCAACTAACATTGCCAGCAATATACTTCTGTGATGCCAATATCTTTTCATAGACGCCCAAGGTTTTCTCCAGGTGGGAGATCGCCTTGTCGACGACGGCGCTATCAGGACCTTTAAGGCCTTGCAGCCTGCAATACAGCAGAACATAGACCCACAAAGCGATCAGCTCACGCAAGAACAGACTTTCACAAGCGTTCCCATAAAACACGCACGGTTTAAAAATAGCCTCTTCGGCAATGCGCGATACATACGGATTGAAGTTGCTGTGCTCAACCGAGACAGCTTGCTCAAATATGGCATTGGCTTTGAGCTCGGTGGGGATCAACGTTGGACCGTTGTCTGGGTACCTCGCGCAAATGTACCGGCAAATCGCACGGCTCTCGTATAGGACAAAGCCATCATCGTCCTGCAGTACATTGCGACATTAAACATACGCCGATTCAGTGCATGTTAGAAGCAATATAGGATGGTATCTGACAATACATGGGATCTGGCCGAACGGTTGCTTTCCCAAGTACTCCGCTGTCTTGTGTTGGCCAATCATGAGGTCGATTTCGATATATTCAAAGGGCACTTGTTTTTCGTGCAAAACGGTCGCAACAGTACGTGTGCAGGGAGAGTAATGATGACCGTAAAGTTTGAGAACCATCTTTTGTGAGAAGGGAATAAGCGAGGTGGAGTTCGATTAATGGAGGGCAATGCCTTATCTATGATTGTGGCAGGCCAAGGATCGTGGTGAGGTGTGAGCTCCGTTGGTGACTTACTTCGGCCACAACCGCGCAAACGGCGATTATGTCGAGCTATGGTATGCTGATCCTAATCAGTGGATTTAACGCCTTGTCTGTGTTCCGCTTTGGGCAAATAGTCAATTGTTACGAGGATTCATCGACACATTTGTAACACGGGGTCGAGTCATCCTTCTTCATTAGGCACAATTTGTATCTCCATATAGTTTCTGATCTGCAGCACCAAAGGAAAACACTACGGTGCTTTTAATCTCATTCTTGTTGGTAGCGAAAACAGCTCCTTGAGCCATCTGAGCACCATTTGAGTGACGCCTATGGGGCAGATGGGCATGAATACCTATCAATGTTTGGCTTGCCTGCTATGATGTCGCATCTTCCCCAAGCGAGCGCAGCCTACATTAAAAATATCGACGAGAGTGAGCTCCTATGACGGGTGGTTGTGTTAGCGCTTTGTCAACCCAATTGATGCTGAGCTTACGTCTTCACAAAGGAGCAACTGCCTGCTAAGGATATCCTAGTATATTAAAGCGTCGAGGAAAAGTGCGACAGGAGGCTGCTGACTACAGCTCTGTCTGGCGTAAGTTGCTTCTATCTGCAACCATGTATGTCAGGATAATACGGCTACGACACAAAGCGGCTCGCTTACGGTTTGATTAGGACTTCTTATGATTTCTGACGCATGTACATCAATGTGATTGGCTCAACCGACGCTAGCTGCTCGAATATTGTGCATGCATTCATAATAGTTGGTATGAGTGGCGTCCTTGACCAGGATTTTTTGAAACGTATCGACAAATGGCACGGCTCTCATAGAGAACAATACCACCATCATCCTGAAACCAATTAAACTCATGTCAGTTCAGATTATGTGTACTCACAATACAGGGAACTTGACCAAACGGCTGTTTTTGGAGGTGGTCAGGCTGTCTGTACTCCCGCTTCCATAGCCCTATGTGGGTGAATTCGAATGGGACCTGTTTCTCGTGCAAGACCATCGAGATGTTGTGCGTATACGCTGAAATGGGGTGGCCATGGAAGCCCTGGAGTTATGAGCTGGCATAGGTCGTGCCCGCAGCGTTTGCGCCCTTATAAGGGGCTCGTCAACATGGATCAGAGCTCCCTTGACACCGCGCCTCACTACTCGGCTTTAGGAAGGAGCCCGTCACAACTGACTAAAATGTGGATGGAGATGCGCGGTGTATCGAAGCTCTTCAGAAAATGCTCCAGCACCGAAAGCTGGGACGGGAGCCGAGCCGAGCACAGAGCGGGAATGAGTCAAAAGGCTCGCCTTGCTGTAATCCGCTGAGATATAAATCCATAGGGGAAGTGCGGCATGCGCTCACATTGACCACACCGATGATACCGGTTGAGAGGGATATCCCGTTTGAATAATGACCACGATTTGTGGCGGTCGGCGTTATTTAAAATAGACAAGGCAGCACTGATGGAGGATCCAAGGAGCTACCGAAATCGTCCGTGTTTTCGCACCTAAGTATTGCAGGTCTGAGAGCCTTGAATCGGGGCCAGCACCTGCAAGATCAGCTTGTACTAGTAGAGCAACAATGTATTGCACCTTCACTCGAGCTACTTATTCAATAGCACACATTGTAAGTTAGAGAAGGGTTGAGTCGCATACCACCCAATAAATTTCCATTTTGTGTTTCCTATCCGATTTTGTGTGTTTGAAGATGAAATCAGAGTGATACTGCTTGTAGAACAACTTAGGGTAAGTTATGAGCTCAGGGCCAAGGTGGCCTTGGCATTTTCTATCACATTCGCCAAACAAAGAGTATTATTTTCCCTCTACGCATCACCAGGTTTTTGCACCACCAGCCATCTCACTTGGGTAATCGCAGTGTGGCGGCAACGTTACAGCGTGTTGTGCAAATGAAACGAGGGTCCAATGGAGCGAAGTGGCCTTCCAGCTCTGGCAAAGTCACCGAACGCAGACAAATTGAAACAGCTCGCGCGTGTCAAACGCTTCATGTGAGTCCCTCAATCTCATTAATTATGCACCGTGCACGGGGCACCTTGTATGATGACAAGTTTGCCGGGGCCAGATGATGCTTTCGGGAGCCCCGTTCGACATGCCATGGTTTCGTCAACGAGATCCCGGGAAGTAGAATGATCTATGTCCGGTCATAACGCCTTTGTTGACTTTTTGCAGTCATCGGATGGTGTATCTGATACAAGTGCCCCTGTTAATTCTGCGCTATCAACCTCGATCTTAACTAGCACTTATTCGCCCACTTTTTTCTAGGGCTGTTAACCCATGCTCCCGCCCTACAAAAGGGAAAACCTGTTCGCGCATCAGACCCTCGTGATTGGGTTGGGAACTTCATCACTCGCCCTCCTGTCGCTGACGACGCAGTGGCATAGGGTCTGATATCAAGGTGCGATTACTTTCAATGAGCTGTTCATATGAAGGATATCTGGGCCATTTCGCAGACTGAGGGTGCTGATGACGACCTATGCATCATTCCAGATAATGATGAACAGTGCGGTCGTCAACTGGTCCCATGGTGTGATACAAGTGCTCCGAGCAATTTTGCTTCGTTGTCCTCGATTTCAGCGGATACTTGGTCATCTAATGTCTGTTCCAGATATTTTGGTCTGTTCGACGAAGCTTCTCCCTCTCCACAGCACGCTTGCCACAAACAATTGGCATCAAAGTTCAACGTTCGTATAGTGTTCGTGAGCCATGCCCTAGCTTGATGATGGCATCAATGACATTCTGTGCATTATGGCAAATATTTGAACAATGCGAACATTCAACCATGAACGGGGTTACTTAATGTACAGCACTAACAACAACTACTGTTAGGGTTCTTATGACATTCTTCCTGCTCCATGGCTTCGATTATTTCGTTCGGGACAAGGCTCCTCTATTGTACGTAATCTCCGAAATATCCAGGTGTTGATAGTACGTATAGCTTTGGATGGTAGCGGTGATCTCCGTTTAAAGAATTTCATGCGGATTGGATTCATGCTCAGCGCCGGCGCTCGAATTGTATTATCGGCTGGAACGTAGCGGAGCAGACGTGGTACGGTGCCACAGTGCGACACATCAGGAATCAGGAGCGCGGTGATGGGACGTATTTGATTTGCTGCACTCGGAATTGTTCCCGAGGTTCTGCTCAAAACGTGTCCGTCGCCGTCTTACATACGCCTTGATACTCTCCACTTCAGATAGTGATGCTTGAACAACGTTAATTGGATAATTTGTTTCCATCTCCCCCGTTTATCGATGGCGCTGGCAGCCTGTGACCGTATTCAATGGGGACATGGGATTGATTTCTTTGGATCAGCAGGACCCTGACTCTGACGCATGATTCCGTGATGCAGAACAACAGCTGACCACATCAGCCTTTTCCAGGTCCAGGTCCCCTTCCCTGAGGCACCACTCCCCACAGCATAATCTCGGGTCTTGACTTACTGCTAGTCACCCTCCCCCTCTGGAATCCTAGTTTACCTCAGAAAGCTGCTCTTTGCAGCCTTTTTTGCTGGTGGTAAACCTTGCGACAACTCAGGAGCTCCACTTTTCTTCACATCACTCCAACCTGCCACACCCCAGTGATCTCAAGCTCTCGAATCTGCCTTTTAATATTTCTACTGCCGGTTTAAATCATCGATTTGCGGAGCTAACCCTTGCCGTCGCCCTCCCACCCACCTTTCCCCTTCTGCTGCCCCGCAGCAGCCATCTAATCTCTAGTCCCACCCCGCGTGCCGCAAGTGGCGTACAAAAAAGCAGGATCGTACCGTTTGCCGAGTATTTTCTGCGAAATATTCTCCTAACACGTTCATGCCTGGAGGCAATTTAGTAGAAAGGACGTCTTTACGCAGCACCTGTCCGCAAGTTCTAGAATTCTTCATTCACCGCTCCCGTGCCCTGGCATCCAACAATGGCTGCTCCACCTTCATCACCATCAGTTCGAACTTCTGTGTACACAACACCTCTGGCCTCGCCCACCATTAAAATGTCCCCCTCAGGACCTCCTTCCTCCGACCACTATTTTGCTCCCCAGTCCCCATCGACCTCGGGATCCAACTCGGGAGCATCGTATACCACGTCGCCGTCTTCACCAGCTTCTACCCCGTACCCGATTATCACATCCACCATAACCTCGCGGAACCCACGGGCTGCAAGCAGCCCCCAGGCACTACCCAACATGCAGCAATTCGCGATGCGGTTCCCCGCCCCACCTGCGCTGTCGCTCGCAGCGCTGAGGAACCCGACTCCAGAAGTATCCGTGGCGCCGCCACATGTCTCCAGGGCGGTTACGGGGACACCGGGGTACGAGGAGATGCCCTCCCCTATGGACCGCTCGCGGCGGATGCCCGTCTCGTCCCAGTCGCCGCTGATGAACATCGCGTCGTTCCCGGGAAGGCACACCCTCTCCGTCCAGCTCCCGCTGACGATCCAGCCGGAGATGGTGACGATATCGGCGAATAAGGGGGACAAGTTGAAGGTCATTGCGGATGCGTGGCACATGGAAGACGATTGTGAGTTGATATTTCCCCCCCCCCCGGCCCTCATATGCCGTTTTGGTGTGCAGAGCGGGGTTGTGTGTTTACAATGCGCTGATTTGTGCAGGCCATTATGAGTGGCAGATTAGTTTCCCGCCGCATGATATTGATATGTCGGCAGTGAATGCGAAGTTTGAGTCCGATGGGCGGCTGATAATCGACGTCCGGAGGATCCAGCGATATTCTTATACCTGACGGGCATCGTCTAACATGATCCGGGCTCAACCTCGTTTCTCGTTCCCACCTATCTATGTGCACGACGGATTGGATACTCACATTTTGGCTCTGACTTCTTCCAAATACACTGTTATCGATGCCTCGAACCACCACATGTGAGGACTGGTACTAGTACACATTTTATACATCCTTTTCTTTTTCTCACACATGTTAACTTTTTCTCCGCTCTCTATCTATCAGTGTCCACTGTATATCCATCATT
>JASFDG010000568.1:0-12815 GCA_036937095.1 Phaeolepiota aurea
ATCGGCACCACCATTCAGTACAAGCCTGAGGGACATGCGATCGTGTGCTTGTTAAAGAAAATGAACCGAGCCATAGATGTGTGAACCCCTTGTGTGATTTGACAGTGCTGGCGTCTCAGCGAAAGGCGCATAGGTAGTCTCAGAAAATCGTCAACATAGTCTGTCATTATAGTCTTTATACACGAGAATATCCATGTATGCTGTGGGATAGGATTGGATAGGATAGTACACTAATGCATCATCAAACATCAAACAACCACCATTGTCCCTCAAGTTCTCCCTGTACCATCCTCCATCCACCAGTGCACCCCCTCGCCTCGCCCAACAGAAAAGAGAAACAAACATCACAAGTAGCAGAAGGGGGGAATCATAAAATATAAAAACGAGACTCATCACCCTAGAACAATCCTCGGCTCATCAACAACCGTGTCCAAGCCTTTCCCCACATGCGTACTCCCACCACGCCCCACCCCGTCGGCCTCGACCAGTCCAATGTTCGTCAGGTCCCTCCCCACAACAGCAGGCCCATGCCTCGTCCCGAGCCCGTCAATATCGCTCCCAGGGCTGATCGGCTCTGCCATAGACGACGCGTCCGAGAAGCTGTAGATCGACGCTCGATGCGCCGCGTTCGTCTGCAGCTGCGGGAGACCCGACAGCACGCTCGGCTTAGGCGAGACAGGCGTGGCGACGGCCGACGAGATGCTCGCGGTGCGCGCGCCGAAGAACCCGCCGATCTTCCGCGCCAGCGGCGCCTGGGAGGTTGCAGATCCCAATGAGGACGAGCCCAACGAGAGTTGCGGGGACGGGATGGCGGGGCTTGACGATGGCGTTCCCGAACTCGGTTTAGCGCCTGCATCCGTCTTCCAGAGCTTAAACCCCCACCCGGTCCGCACCGCAGCCTCCGCCTCATCTCCTCCAGCCATCGTGGGCGGAGGGGGCAACTTTATGCTCAGGTCTACGGCTCCAACATTGTTATCAGCGATAAACTCGCGTAACGCCTTCACGCATGTTTCCGAGGCCTCTCTCGCTTCGTTTGCTTCTGAGAGCTCATGTTTTGACATATCGAGTTCATCTCGAAGGTGTGCGACCTCCTTGCGCAACCCTTCGATCTCACCCATAAGCGGATCAGGGTGTGACACATCACCCATGGGCGGTGACTGCCGCCCAAACAAGCCCGAGAAGCGACGCGAGCTGACTGGGGGCGTGGGGGCGTGGAGGTTCGCACCATCAGGGAAGGTTAAGACTTGGGGATCGGGGGATGTCATGAAAGCTGAATCGGATACAGACGAGATGCGGCGGTGGCCAGCAGTGGCGGGCCGCCCGCCAGCGAGTGATCCAGTCAAGGGCGTGAAGGAAGCTCGCTTGTTGGCCGTGGAGGTGCCAAAGGCCGGCAGGCCAGCCCACTGTGCATCGCCTGTCGCAGTCTGACGCCGGCTCTCCGTCTGCAGACGCATAAGACCCCGCCTAGTGAACCCGCGTCAGATCACATATCATGCGGAGATAAAGGAACCACCAAAAACTCACCTGCTCTCCTCGACTTTGGCGCGTAGAAGGGTAATAGCATCCTCGTCGTCCTTCATCTTCCGCCTGGCAGCCGCCATCTCCTCGTCGAGCCCGGTGGCTTTGTCGGTCATGAGCTGGAGGGCGTCCTTCAGCGTCGCCTCCTGGGAATGGGCGGTCGACAACAGCTTGACGAGCTCGTCGCGCTCTTTTGTCATCTCAGCGAGGCCCTGCTGCAGCTGACGCACGATGTGGGTGAGGACATCGGGGTCAAGGGATTGATGCTTGTTGCTGCTAAGTATCGCATCCACACCTGGGGTGGGTGGTGGTGATTCCATCTCTGAGAGCTGTCGCTCGAGCTCGAGACTAAGATCGATAGAAAAGTGTTTGTTTGCTGGGACAGTATTTAATGTGGGGCTAGCATTCCCTGGGTCGCCAGAATCGGCCAAGATATGTAGATCACTTTGGGTTGTCTGCGGGGTATGTAGGTCATGAAAGGTGGACATGATGGTCGTAAGGAAAGAGGAGAATGTAAAATTTCTAGGCGATACAGAGAATTACAAGCAGGGCGGGAACAGAGAGGAGGCGAATTGGGAAGTTAGGTTTGTTGCTTACAGTCACGTGAATGCACAAAAATAATACACAGCCGTTGCAACTGATCAGATAAATGATGAGTCGAACGCCAGCTGGCCCTATGGCAACTCTCCAGCGTTACCCAGGGTGAAGTTTCAGGCAGATGTACATATGGCAGACCCAAGTCAGAATGAATACATAGTCGAAACATTTATCAATTTCACATTTGTTACTTCAACTTGTCCATTTTACTACCTGGCTATTCCGATGAGTGGGTCAGCGCGTCGATGCAGATTATACCATCACGCTCGCTCCAAGGGTATCCCCATCGGTGTAACCATTCACGCACGCCCGTGGCGAGGCGAGCCCGAGACGCACCACGCCCTACATCCTGGGTGCCCGTGTGCTTTTCTTCCCCAACGATAGCATATGCTGTTGCCAGCAGTCAGCGACTGGAATCCTGGCACCTCACAAAACACTCACCTATCCCATAAAAGTGCTCACGCTCCAGCTATCGCCACATTAAGCATCTCAAAGAAAAAAAACACAGAAAAAGCACACACCGAAAGTAAAAATTCCTCCAACACTTCAGTTGCCTCATTCGAATGCAGCCCATGCAAATCCAACATGGCCTCCGTCCTCTCCTCGGTCGTCAGCTTCCCATCCCCAGTATCCTTATTCGCCACCCCTAGCACAACGCCCAGTCCCCCACCACACACCTTCCCCCGGCTTGCCCGGTCGCCTGGATCATCAGACCACCCCGCATCGCGGGCGCGCACAGCCTGCTCACCCAGCTTCGCGCGCTCCCTCACAAGCTTCGCCGCCGCCGCCGCCATCTCCACGCTCATCTTCGCATTCAGATCATGGCCCTCCCTGCTGAACCGCTTCGCTGCCGCGCCGTCCCCGCGGCGCCATGCATCCGCTGCCCGCGACAGGCACGCGTTGCGCGCCGCGCCCAGCTGCAACGCACGCTGCCGATACGACATGTACAGGCTGCTCACGGCCTCGCCAGTTGGTAATGTCGGCACCAGTGCAGGGGGGCGCAGCTTCAGGCGCGGTGACGGGCGGGGTGCGACGATGGCCGACTGGTGGTGCAGGTTGTCGGTGGACGGGCCCATGATCTCGCGGCGCGCAGCCGACGCCTCGGGTGGTGGTGGAGCAGCAGGCTTTTTTACTGCAGCGGCAAATCTTGTCCTGCCAGGGTCGTTGTACGCACGATCGTAGAATTTCCTGCCTCTGCCTGCGCCAGAAGCGTCGTAGCCGAGAACAGGGAACTCGTCGGGGGGCGGGTTATGCACGGCGAGAGGGCCAGTGCCAGGTTGGATGTTCGCACGGGACATGGCGATGTTGAGGCTCGTTATGTCCACATCTTTTGGCAGGTGGTGCAAAAATTCACAGCTGTCCTGTTTGGCACACGTCCCGCGCAGCCAGAACCGGCAGAGGGCCCGCTCAAGATCATGACTGGTAGAATGATAGAATAAAGAATATAATAAAAACGTCAGACCCTTGCTAAGCCTTCCCTGCGTGAAGAGAAACCTGCTTACCTGAAACGACAATCTGCCCTGAGACACTCTCCTGCAACGAAATATCTACAGACGCGGTTGCCATTTGTGGCGGGGCGCCCGTTGACGTAGCGTGGGGCTCCTCTTCCGGGAGGACTCGTTGGCTGATAGCCGCCGCGTGGGTTGCGGATGGGGATGGCAGCATCTCGAGACACAAGAGTCACCCGACCCCCCATTGACTGCATGCGGACTTGGGGAGTCTGCTGTGCAATGGGCAGAGCACGGTCCACGAGCCATGCCATGGCCCGATCAAAGTCATAAGCATTGGCCGCGAGGGCATCCTCGAGCTCAGACGGCGCCAATGTGGACCCAAACACCGAGCTGAGCACATCGAACGGCGTCATGCCGTCTGTGAGGACGTCGGCGTCCATATCCAGGTCTGCCTCCTGGCGCTGGCCGTTCCCGTTCCCGTTCCCATAGCCAAGCCCATTCCCGTTGGTGGTGTTCCCATTCAAGTCGGGCGAGCCGTACCCGTACATGGAGTACTGTTGCTGGGAGTGAGGGTCGAGGGCCTGGGCATCCGGGGGGCTGGGCGACGAGGACCACTGTGTGTCGAAATCGGAGATGGTGATCGCGTGGAAAGGCTGCTGGGCAGCGGTAGATGCAAAGGGATCAAATGGATCCTCTTCATCGGTGTCGTCCCCCATGCGCATGGACGACCGCAGCGACGAGCTCGGGGTCAGCAAGCGGGATTGGTCCGCAATAAGCGGTGCTGCAATGGCGAGGTTCGACGTGGCCCGCGACGAGGTGTGAGCCCACAAGTCCGGCGACGGGGTGTCTGCACGCAGAAGCGATCCGGGTGATGAGGCGGCTGATAGCGGGCGTGGGATTGGCTTGAATTCGTGGGCTTTTGCATTCAGCAGCCTGGGCGACGAGAGCGGCGATGCAGGCAGACTGGCTGTGAACTGTGCATGTGCGTGTGTGGCCTGGACGTGGGCCAAAATGGGGGAAGATTGGGGTGAATAATCACTTTTTGCAGACATGTAAGAGGAGGGCTGGCCCGCGCTTGTGCTCATACCCCCAGCCAATGGGGAGGTTACAGGAGTGTGTGGGCGACGAAAAACAAGAGCCAAAGGAGAAGAGGGGGCAGAAGAAGGAGTATCAGGACGAGGAGGATGCAGACGGGTCGAGTTGGTTGATGCGCGAGATGATGGACGCGATATCGGACGTCTCGTCGGCGTTAGAAACAAAAAGGGCACTCCCGCAACGTCGTCTCGATGTTTATGCATCAAGTCTAACACATTCTGCTCCAGCTAAAGGGCGTCATGGTCGTCAGCAAGCAGCTATGACTAGAGAAAAGTACGAACGGATTCATCGTCCATCTCATATGTCTGCTTCAACAGCCTCTTCAGCTCATCTTCGTTCTCGTCAACCAGACACGACACAACCTTGTTCACCAAAGAACTTGGGATACGGTTGTAGTCGTCGTTCTCGGCATCGCTGTCGTAGTTATCTACAGCCTTGTGCTGGCGTGCAATCGCAGACAATTGAGCCCGAGTGTGGGGAAACTTGGGTGCTGAGCCCAGCTCATAAGCGAGGCCAGACCCAGATTCTGGAAAGTATGAAGACGAGGGCAGGGCAAGCTGTGCCATGCCTACGCTCCTGAAGGTATATAGATAAGACAAGGTATAGAGGGAGGTGTTGAGACAATAAAAGTACAAAAAACCGTCGCCGTGTTGAAGGCGCTATTCAGCCCGGGATCATGCTACAACATGAACCGAACGTGGATACAAGCCAGGGTCGTACAAACAAACCAATTCCTGCTGCTTTGGTTGCTACAATATCTCTCATCTTGCATGATTGAGGGCTTTATAGATGACCTTTACGTCTAGCTGCTTCGTTGGACGTAAGGGATGTTGGGCTCAAGCTCTGCTGCATGCGGTTATTTCAATCTAGTTAAATATCTAGAGATACGACGATAAGAGCTCGAGTACCCTGCAGAAGCTCCACACTAATGATATTGCAACTCAATACGAGCAAAACAACTGAGGTTGCGGGGAAGGTACTTAAGCGAGACTAAGTCATCCAAAGCCTCACCCCGTGAGCTGAACAAAATACAAAACAACTTTCACAGCCACAGGTCACAACCACTTTTACATGTCCCCTTCGGGGTGACATACGAAAAAATTGGAACGATACAGAGAAGATTAGCATGGCCCCTGCACAAGGATGACACGCTTTCCCGGAGTGGTAGATCTACGGATCTCAATATTTATTTTACCTCCCCCAACTATTGCTCTTATTACTAGTAATAAGTGAACTTTGACCTAAAGCTTTCAACGATTTCGTACATTCAACCAACTTCGCAACACGTATATAGCCATATACATCATAATAGCAATAAGGGGTATACTCAAGTTCAGTTGTCTCCCTTTAGAAATCCGAACCAACAATAGCCCTCTTAAGTACTAGATGATGCCATATGTGAACGTGCCTAGGCGCCGATGCAATGTACCGGGGGAGCTAACGGGTCCACACTGCAACTGAAGCACTGCATTTCTATATTTCTAAACGGAATGACATAATAAAGTTCGATAAATAGCAAGGGCTATCTATGCGCAAGATCACATGAGCTTGGCAAGTGCATTAATGGCCGTCAAGTATGCCAGATCGATGTCCGATTCGAGTTTGGTAGCGCGCTCAGCCAAAGCCAACGTCTTCCGTCAGAAAGAAAGAGGGAGAGTAACAGCTGTCAGTAAGAAACACGTTCGCCCAGCTGTGGCAAGCGACACATACCGGTGCAACGAGGATCAAGCCGTTGCCTAGCCCCATGTAGACGGCAAACAGCTTCGCGAGGTTGTCGTGGATCGTCTGGATATTGCCGAACGTCTTGAACGCCTTGGCCTTGGCCTGCAGCTTTCCGAGCGTCACAATGACGACCTCGCCGGACACCTCCGCTTGCTTCTCCAGGAGCTGGCCGTCGCACGAGGTGAGCACGGGGCCGTTCTATCAATGACAGCGATGCGGGTCAGCCATACGAGGGTTGAGTGCAAGTTGGGCCAGTAGACTCACCAGGACGTTGCTCGCTGCCTGGGTGACGAAGGCGGTCATGTTCTGGGAGTGGAGCGTCACTTGCTGTTAATATTCGCAGGTATCAGCAAACATCACGGTGAGGGCACGCGAGGGCCAGGACATACGTTCATCTGCGCGGCGGTGGGGTGCACCGCGTCGAGCCCATCGATGGCGACACCGAGCCCGCCAGCGCCACTGCCGATGCCGACGAGGTCAGAGTGGATCTGATCAACAGTGACATTGCCGACAGCGAGTCCGCTGACGACGAGGGAAGCGAGAGCAAAGAATATGGTGGTGAATTGCATGATGATGATGGTTTTTTTGGAGTCTGTGTTTGCTTTCTGAGAGTGAAAGATGAGAAAGGTGATGTTGAGTTTGAGGCCCTGGGGGGGTGCCTTTATAGCACTGATGGTAGAGGTTGTAGCAGCGCTAATGTTCCCGTCTCAGGTTGTACAGACGTAGAGACGTGGGTCCAGCGCCAGGAATTGATGTCGAAGTCAGTCGTCGAACTTGTTAACAGAGAATTAGGCGAGGATGTACTATCAATGGCATTGAAAGCTGGTTGAAACGGGCGCGAAATGTATTGGCTTAACGATTATTCCTCCAGCCTCGAACGTTTGAACGTTGAGGAATCACCGCACCTAGTGTAGGATACCATTCAAACTTGAAGGCTTCCGAGGGGAGGGTAATGGCTTGCATGGACAGAGATCAGGGTGAAACTTGGGCTTGACCTCGAAATGTAAAGTCCGGATCTTTCGAAGCTGCCTATCGCGACGACCCATTCGGACAGGGTATATAATTCAAGTCAAAATCCTTGGCCTCAAACTCGAACATGGCGTTTGAAATATGTAGACCTGGCATTTCGTGGCAGCCCGAGAGAGGGCATGTCGATAATTCTGTCAACGAATTGTTGGTAGCGATTTAGTTGGGAGTTTGTTCAGTTCAGACTTGACAATGTTACGCCAAACTGGCTTGACCATTTGACTGATGTTATGACGTACCAATAAGGCAAATCACCTTGTTTACCAAAACCGGACTCACGAAGGCAAAAGATTATTGGAAGTGTAATCCTCGTCTTGACTACAAGGTTCCTCAGCTGAAGGCAGCAGCACTGGAAAAGCAGGAATGTGCCAACTTTGTCACTCAACATTCATGAGAGAAAAAAAATTACCCTGTTTTTCTGATGTGCCACTGTTGGCCTTAAACTGTGTCAATGGCCTCCAACAGCTCTATGTCTATACCACCTCAGACTCCCCATCAACATTGTATTTTCAAACATTATGCTGTCCAAATTCCCCTATTGCATCCTCCAATTCAACAATGTCTGTCTAGGTCTGTCTCCATACAATCCTGAGGGTTATATTTAGACAGGAAGCCTCGCGTGGACGGTCCAGATTTGGGAATGTTATCACATACCATCTACCATGCTGAATGATAACCCAGCATTGCTGTCTTTATTCGTTGCAACTGAGGGTCAAATTCACGAATCGCGGCTGCGAACATCTGCGGAATGGGCAAAGGGGATGACGGTCGAGCAGTACCTAGAAAGAGACGCGATTACCGATCAGCGTGAGGTCACTCGAGGTGGCAAGTTAATCACTTGGCGAGTCGTGCATCAGAGCCAACCTCAAAGCAGCGGAGACTCATGCATGGTGAACATGAAGGGTTCTTGCACCAAGAGATGCGCATGACACTCTCGATTTTATGTGTTCCTGCGAAACGTTAGTAGTGCTTTCGCTCCCATATATATGCTATGCAAGTGACGCAAGTAATACCCCTTTACTGGGCTTATAGGTTCCAAAGGCGTGCACTGGTCGCTCGCCCCAACTCGGGCGTTGAGGAAGTATCAGGGTACGGCATTGCGTCTGTGTTCACACCAGCGTCCAAGCGGGGTCGCGGATACGCGAAGCACATGATGCATCTACTGCACTGGGTTCTCGCTCCCGAGGCAGCGCTCCCACAAACCTTCCCAGAGGAGTGGGGCTTGCCTCCTCCAAGAGTTGGGGCCGCCGGAAACGCGCTCTTTTCTGCGCTTTGGAGCGATGTTGGAAGAGATTTTTATGCCCTTTGTGGACGCGTGCCGGGCCAGGAAGGGTGGGTGGTGTCCAATGCCAAGTCGACGATTTGGGATGTGGAGAACTTTGAAAGGATGTGGGCGTCACATCATGATGAACTTGAAGGAGGGATACAACCCGCACTGGTGCGCCTCGATGCCAATCAAGTCGAGAAAACCTGGGACTTGGACGCAGTCAAAATGAAAGCAGAGCTTGGCGCGTGGCAGCAGATATCCCAAGGAACAGGCTTCACATTTCTGCCTGATAAGGGCGTTGCTGAGTTTCAGCAAATCCGATTAGAGAACTTTTGGAACAAAATTACCCCACGACCAAAGTGCTGGGGTATTGTTTCTGCGAAAGTAGGCACATTACAGGACATATCGGCCTTTGCTTCTTGGACTCTGGCAGTCCGCCCACCCGAACCTAGAACATTGCTTGTAACCCGTCTCCGATCACAGAGGCACAACTTCACCCATTTACTACGGGAACTTGTGTCCTATGCGCGAGAGCTTGGATTAGAAAACGTCGAGATATGGAATCTGCCAGCAGACCTTGAGGAGGCATCGTCTGGGCTCGGCGGGTTCACGATGGAACGTGAGGAGCATCTGCCGTCTTTCATGTGGTATGGACCAGAAAATTCAGAGGAGCTGCACTGGCTCTTCAACGAAAAGTCTGTCGTCCTGGTTGTGAAATTCTTGGTTATCACTTACCAATTTACATTCGCAGATTCTGTTGGTGTTGATCTGGTTGGCAGCAGAAGTCCAGGGTGCTATTATATTCCATTATTTGAGTCGTGTCGCGACATCGGGTGGGGAACGCCCTAGGACCTAGCATGTATCTTGCCATACTGGTAGATTATAGTTCTGGCAGACGACGTTTCAAACCCAGTGACAGTCAGATCGTATTGGTATGCGAGAGAAATTATGCCATTGCGTTGTTCGAAATAGATATGATCACTAGCGACTTGGGCAAGATACTACTGACAGTAAGATGGGTCTCTGGTTACGACGGAGTAGCAGACAACGAAGAGGCGAGCCGACAAACAAGCCAAACACCTGCCCAGAATGCAAAAATTACTACCCGGGACAAATCATAAAGGGTATTAAATCCGTTCTGCCACTCATCAGCCTGTTCCTTCTGTTCCTTGCCTTCACGACCAAAATCAAGTTCCCTCTGAAAGTAACACTCCACGATGGTTGAAATATTCACAAACCACTGTTCGATAAGTCTGTGCACGCTGTACATGTTACACTTCGACATCAGCAAAGACAGATTTGAAGATGTCGAAATTGGTTGGGCCATTTCCCGGATTGCTGTATACAGCAAAGACGACAAGGCGGAACCATCCTTTGAATTCTGGCTCTAGAAGTATTTCCTTCATTTCGTGCGCAACGATACGAGGGGGCCATCGATAGGCCCCACATCCGAGCGCACCTATGGTGTCGTGTGAGTGAAAGAAAACCAAAAATAGGCAGGGAACGCGTTCACCAAGGACGATATAATGCTGCTTGTTGTGGGCGGCAATACGAAGAATCAGTTTAATTTTTCCTCGGAGGTTGTCCAGATCATTGTCGTTTGCCAAAGTCAAGCCATCATCCTTCAGTTTTGGCCAACGGGCTGCTGCAACAGTGATAACTGACGCAACGCAGCGCTCTTCGATCGCCAGGTCCACACAACCATGGTCAAGGTCGTCTTTGAAAATCACAACCCCTGGTGAGTAAACCCCTCCGATAGAATCCTCGCCTCGATTAGGCCAGGGGTAATATGATTCTTGAAGCGTAGCATAAAGAGTAGATGAATAGCATAATGCTTCTTCCTATCAATTCATCCTTAGCTAGATATTGAGAAGAGTAAGTGATTATGGCAGACCTGAGTCTTAGACAAACTATACTCCCAGCCACCCGCACGCCTCGCATCGCTTGCCAGGTTTAGTACCGTTGTTTTCGACATCTGCGCATCGCTGAACTCCCGCATGATACCTCTGGCAGCGGTGAAAGAGTCTTGATTGACCACTCTCACCAAGCTGGCAGGAAATGGGGGGTTCGGCTGGTCTGAAGGATCCAGTACAGGAAGCTGCTGTGATATGAATGTTGACTCTTCTGTGGCACCCTGTGAACGATGGTGTGCAATAATGTCAATGGAGCGTTTAATGGTATCCTTAGCTATCTTCTGTCGTTGAGCTAGGTCCTTTTGCTTCTGAGATAGGGCCTTCTTCCGCCGGGGAGATAGGTACGACTGAATAACCGACTTCATGGCAAGTGATAAGTTGTGGGACTGTGCTCCGCAATCTACTTATAATTTGTGGACGTGGTGCACGTGGCACAGTGCACACTATGGTTAGTTGGGTTTTTAAATGGGGGGGTATCTGTTACAATGTTTAAGGGTAAAGCTGGAAATATGAAACCAAAAGTTAGTTTAGATCACACTAGTGAACAAGCTATTATATTTTTTAAAACCCACTTAAACTTAGGACCAGCCAACCTTTGGTTGGCAGTATCTCAATTTAAACAAAGAGAAAATCGGAAAATTACAATATTGTATAGACATTAGAAGTGTAAGTGAAAAATCACGGTCAGGTGGCAAAGACGCTTATTCTTATCTTGCCCTAGCAGATTAGATCGCTTTTCAAATTTCAAAGCTCTTCCACTACTTCTATCAAACTACACTCACAGAATCAGACAATGGCCGCCCTAATCGACTCTAATCTCCTTGGGATGACCCTCCTATCCAGGGGCAAAGTCCGCGATATTTATTCCACCTCATCGGCCAGTCATCTACTGTTCGTAGCAACAGACAGGATCTCTGCATACGATGTGATTCTTAGAAATGTGCGCCACCCCACGTATAGTCGTTGCGAGCGCTTAGGTACAACAGGGAATACCAGACAAGGGCAAGCTTCTCACTAAGATCTCCTTGTTTTGGTTCGACAAACTCGGGCACATTATTCCCAACCACTTCGTGACTGCAAATATCGATGAAATGCCTGCTGAGGTGTGGCCATACAAGGATCAGCTGGAAGGCAGAGCTATGCTCGTAAAGAAAGCTGAAGTGGTGCCCCTCGAGGCCATTGTCCGAGGATACATCACAGGTGGGACAAGCTTGTGTCTCCCAGTTCACCATGGTTAAACGATATCGAGCAGGATCTGCGTGGGCAGAATATAAAAAGACAGGAACAGTGCATGGCATGGCTATGCCGGAAGGCCTCGTTGAATCGCAACAGCTTCCAGAACCGATATTCACACCGTCAACAAAGGCCGAGCAAGGCGCGCATGATGAAAATATCAGTCCAGAGAAGGGTACGAAATTCGTATACTTTTAACTCCCCCTGGTTAACTGTAACGTAGCCGCCAGGCTAATTGGCTCCGACTTGTATAGCAAGATCGTAGAGGCTTCCTTGCAGCTTTATTCCACCGCTGCGGCGCACGCCCGAAGTCGTGGTGTAATCCTCGCCGACACAAAATTCGAATTCGGTCTGGTTTCTGATCCAGAATCGTCAGAAAAGCAGCTAATATTGATTGATGAGCTGTTGACACCCGATTCATCACGGTATTGGCCCTCGGCAGGGTATGTGGCTGGTAGACCCCAACCGAGTTTCGATAAACAATATCTCCGCGACTGGCTGGTCAGCGTCGGCTTCAAGAAAGGACTAGAGAGTGGCCGAGAGGGCAAGGAGGGGCAAGGTTGGATTATCGATGAATCTGTGGTACGAGGCACCCAGAAACGGTATGCAGAGGCAGTGGATATGCTGACCAGGTGACTGTGGGCCCTTCATGAGTGGGTAGAGTATTTTTTATTTATTGAATAAAAATTAGAACACGTAAGGAGGCTGTTTGCAATATGCACTTTTTGTTTGTCAACAACTCGATTTATGTACGCGTTCAATCACTACCACCATGAACATCCACAGTAGAATTTCCAGAGCAGCATATTCGACCTCTGCTCTATTTCGAGATGCTGCATCTGCCGACTTTGTTGCTGGAGCATGGTCAGTTGCGTCAATACCAAAGCTGAAGGGGCTGCCTGAAGTGAGTTTAATTTCGGCAAAACTTGACACGAATGCCGACATACCTAGGTCATAGTAACAGGTCAGCTTCAAGCATGCCTCATTTATGGG
>JASFDG010000569.1:0-12790 GCA_036937095.1 Phaeolepiota aurea
GCAAGTCTCAGAGTCTCAGGAAGAAGGTTTGAGAGTGGTAAGATTCTCAAGAACTAGCTAAAGAACTGACTATGCTATTCTACCATATATATAGTACAGTACCAAGATAGCAAGAATAGCTATCTACAACATGTAGAACATGTGAGAGGTGAAACAGGGTACAAGCAAACACATGTTCAGTGAAATGGTATCAGATCGACTACCCATGGTAAGCATAAGGGAAACCCGAGATAGCTGCATATCTGATAGCAAGAATAGAAAGAGGGGAAAGATGTACGATGTAAGAAAAGAAACGGGGTTTATAACAAGACTTGCTAAGTCTTATTCTCTTAAAGATCATACTTCCTCAATGAACTCTGAATACTAGAACTTAGAGTGACAGGCAACAAGTCTTTACTTGCAGCATAGGCATTGTTTGAAGTCATAACACCTATACTGCAAGCAAAGACTTGTCACCAGTCATTCTAAGTTCTAGCTTTCAGAGTTTGTTGAGGAAGTATGATCTTGAAGAGAATAAGACTTAACAAGTCTCAGAGTCTTAGGAAGAAGGTTTGAGAGCAGTAAGATTCTCAAGAACTAGCTAAAGAACCAACTATGCTACTCTACCCTATATATAGTAAAGTACAGAGATAGCAAGAATAGCTATCTACAATGTGTGAAATGAAACAGGATATGAATAAAAGCATGTACAGTAAAACAGTATCTGATTGACTACCCAAGATAAATATGAGGGGAGGCACAAGGTAAGTACATGTCCAATAGTAAGAATAGAATACAATGGAAGCTATACTCCTGACCCAGTCCCTTGGTTGTGTCATTCAAAGAAAGAAGAGAAAGAGGAGAACAATGTAGAAAGAAACAGGGTTCATAACACTTGTAGCCACAGTGGCCTTGTCTATGCTGTGCCCCCACTGCCAATATTGTGCACTATCCTTGGTGTCTACTGCTCTGTCAAAGAAGGCCCCAGAAAGCTGCCAGCACAGCAATGTTGAATAATGACAGCAATAGCAGCAATGGCAATGGCATCGACGAGGAATCAAAAGCAATGTCAAGGGCAAGGGGAAGATGGCAAGGGTAGCCATTGGTAAGGATGATGACTATGTTACCACCACTACTGCAAGCACTGGGGGCTGGTATGCCATTGAATATGATAATGTGGACATCTGCAGCCATATCCCCAATGATGATAGCAGCCACCTTACTACCACTACCATGCATCATAGTAGCCATCATGCCATCAAACCCAATGATGATGCAGACATGGACAGCAGCCATATCACTACTGCCACATGCCATGGCAGTAGTTATGCTGTTGACACAATGATGACCCAGATGACCATGACCACACCATCAGCCATATCACCACCACCACTGCATGCATGTGTTATCAATAATGATAGCAGCCATATCACCACCACTGCTATATACATGTGTTATCAATGATGATAGCACCAATGTCACCACTACTGCTGCATGTTGTGGCAGCCATCGATGACAAGCCCCACATACTCCTCCTCCCCAAATGTACAGCAGCCGATGTCGTACTCTCCTAGAGTTTCATGCTGAGTATTGCCAGCTCCAGATGCAAGTGGTGGCAAGCGCAGGCTTAAGTAAGTTCCTTTTTTTTTATTACCTTATTTCAACTAACTAATGACATGTCTACAGATATTATATGACCACAAGGGGTAACAAGAAGAGAGCAGGAGGCCTGTGAAGCAGGGCACCTGCAAGGTAAGCACCACCCACATCTGTCTGACAGCTACCACCACCACTAACCACTCCCACAGGCCAGCTTAACTGCTACTAGACCCAATCAGCCAAGGACATTAATGATGGCCCCTCCTCTCTCTCATGCCCAATAAGAGTTGGTTCTTGGTGACTACAGGAACCACTGCCCCCTCTCTCATTGCAAACATGAGGCAGAGGGGGTTTCTCTTTGTTTTAATACTACCACCCCTCTTTCTTACTCCAAGAGTGAGATGGAGGGGGTTTTCTCTATGTTTTCACCCTACTTACCACCCCACCCCTGCCCCACTCACTTGCATTTGGGTTTGCCATCTTTTTTTTCAATCAATAGATACTTATTATAATCCATATGTATATATATAATAGATAATATACTGTACTCTTCCCTGAATGGATATAGTATTGTATAGGTATAGGTATGGGGAAATATACTAGAGGGTTACTTATTATAAATACTCAATATAACTTGTACTATGGTAATAGAATGATTATAGACTTTATAGACTTTACTATATGATATTTATATCTATAGTTAATGTAACTGGTATTATAGTAGTTAGATAATTATGGAGTCTATATAGACTCCATATGGACTCCATAATATAAATACTTAATATAACTGGACTATAGCAGTTGAATAGTCATGGACTCTATATAGAGTCCATATGGACTGGACTCCATCTTTTTCTATATTATAGAGTGGATATGGACTAGATATGGACTAGATATAGACTAGATATGGACTCCATATGGACTGGTGGGGGAGGGTGAAGTATTGCAAAATACCAAAAGACTAGACCACTGGTCTGGTCTTTTTGCAGTCTGGTCTGGTCTGGTCTCCAGTCTTTTTCCAGTCCTATAGACTGGACCCTCAAGCACTACCAACTACCAACAAGACAACTGGTCATCCATTATTACTGGTTGCAGAGTTTGCATACAACAATGCCCCTTTTGCTACCACTAGAGTCTCCCCCTTCTATGCCAACAAAGGAAATCACCCCAATATCTCTATTAACCCAGAACTTGACCTTGCCTCTTCCTGCACTAAAGACTTCATCATGGATCTCTATAAACTTCACCAAATACTCTGTACTGAAATGGCCACTGCCCAGAAACATTATGAAGGCCCAGCTAATGCCTACTGGAGTCCAGCACCAGACTTCAAGGTCAGACAACAAGCCTTTGTAAAAGCTAAGTTCTTCTGCACCACTCAGCCATTGAAGAAACTTTCAGAGAAGTATCTAGGATCCTTTGAGATCATTGCAAAGGCTGGAACCCACTCCTACACCCTTGGTCTCTGCAAATCAGGACCAGACATAAGCCAGAGGCACAGTACATAAGCTGAAGCTGAGGTCCTTCTAGTCCGATATAACCCTGATCAGGTGAGAACCAGTCTTAACAGATTGGCACAAACAAAGTGAACTGATACTATATTTCCTCACATGCAACCCTTACAGATGGTGCAGACATATGTGAGGCTGCTAAAGATGTAGACAGTGTGGAGTGTACAAGCACATCCCTTCCTACAAGTGCTCACAGGCCTCATAGGTGCTGTTGGGTCATTTCATTTAACCTACAATAAAGCAGTGGAAGGTGGACCTCACTCACTGAGCTGCCAGGTGAAGTACCAAATCTAGACCTAAACCATGTCATGGCGATGATTCCTAGTTGGCATTCACACAATTTTTGGCAACTTGAGATGTATTGCTTTGGTATTCAATCACTATGTAGATGTATGATATGAGTGGTTTATATAACTCCAAATGAGTGGATGCGATTGTGACAAAAGGTGTGCAGGAAATATAACAAAGGTAATAATAATAGGGCAGTTCAAAGTTGGCCGCATTCACCTAAGAGGGTGGCGGAACGGGAATTTTGTAAATACACTCAGAACTTTTTGTTCGGACTACCGCTCTGAGTTCGGAGTTTGAATCACACCAGATGACGACAGAAATTCAAACTCAGCAATCTATCATAATGTCTGATCCTTTCTATGAGGCGGTCAACGAGGGCCTTGTGCTCGCTTCCGATAAGCTTTGCAAGTTCTGGAAGGATGCATGGGTTGACAAGAACAAAGAGGCCCTCTTCCACTCCCACATCGTTGACGGTCACGCCCCCAAAGTCCTCTTCCCTCCCAAAGTCTATCCTTATGCCCATGTCCCCACTCAAGGCATACTTATTCCGCATGAATACGAGCAGCTCTGGAAAGATCTGAATGACTGGAGAAATAAAAAGATTACCTCGGAAATTCTCACACACGTACGACCGGACCAGTCGCCCTGGGACAGCGAAGACGAAGTTAACGAGGACGATACCATGAAACTCGACTGTTCTTCTCTTCCGGCTATAACCCGCAAAGCCTTTCAGATTATCGGCCACCCTGGGATCGGTAAGTTTACTTTGGTGGATGTCTTTCCCCGGGCTGATTAATATGCTATCTAGGCAAATCAGTCTCACTTCTTTACCTCTTAACGATGCGACTCCTTGTTAACCAGCCCACCTTCTTCATGTATGACCCCCACTTCGTCTTTTACTTTGGTGCCAAAGGTGCTTTCAAAGTCAAACTGACTGTCCTGGAAGACATTAGCGACGAGCTGTCAGAAGTCTTCACGACGGAATATTGCCTGTTGCTCGACTCGGGAATGACCCTCAAGGTTCCACCCGATTTTTGGATGTATCATGTAGTACCAATTGTCCACGCTGCGTCTCCGCGATCCGAACATCTGGGCTGGGCAAAAAAACTTAACAACAGTTATACATACACACGATGGATCATGCGTCCAATGAGTCTGGCTGAAATGCTTGCAGTGTGAGTAATGTTCGATCACGTCCATATGTTCCTCTGGGACCTATTAATGCATCAGAATTGCCCTCCAGCAACTTGCCATCTCGCGTGAGGTCGTCACAGACTTTTACTTTCGATTCGGCCCTTCTACACGTGAGATCACTCGCCTTGAAGGTTCTCAGGATGTCCAGCGATACAAAGAAGAGTTAATGCTTGAAAAAATCTCCAGCCTTTCTCTGGATGGCTTGGAATCTATGATCAAGAATGCCCAGGCTCTGAGTATGGATCCCACCACCTCCCACACGATCGTGCTCGTAACCGCAGGGGCCAAGAGATCAGGCGCCAAGGTTGATGTCATATCTCCGGCAATATACGGCCTCATCAAAGCCACATTCAAGCAGTCGTGGAACCAATGTGTTGGCCGTCTGTTCGATGACCTGTACGGTTATGCGGGCAGTCGCGCCTTGGCCGGTCATCTGTTGGAGGATGCGTTGCACAATACCCTCTCGAGAGGGGCCTCTTTACAAGCGAGGTGTCTGGCGCGCGGCATAAAAGGTTCGAAGAATATCACCTACATCACTGATGCGAAATCACCACCACAATGGCTCACCATTGGCAGCACCCCTGATGGCCCGTTCCTCCCCTCCGTCCGATTGACATCTCAGTTCACACAGACCAAACCTTTGACTCCTCATTACTTTAATTTCGCCGACACCCAGCTCAAGGCCGACCGCTATTGCCGCCCAATCAGTAGCACTTTCCCTACTTTTGATGCCTGTATCAAGACCGGCAATTCGGTTTGGATCTTTCAATTTACCGTATCTGCCACGCACACTGTCAAGGAGTCTGGGATGGACTGGATTACTTCCAAGATCGAGGCGGACGATCAAATCAATTATGTGGTCTTCTCTCCTCAGGCAACAGTTACCATTCCTTTCCCCTTGCTTGTTCAGAAGCGTGTTCGGGCTAGTTTCCACGTTTGCATTGATCCTGGCAACATTTTCGATGCCTCCCATGACCAGTAATTACCATGTAATTAGTCTAATACTCCCACAAGTTGTTTGTTACTTGCATCTCGGGTTCCTTGAAAGTTATTGCAATTGTACAATCAATGGTGTTTGTAATTTTCCCCTTCACCATGAGAAATGTTAAGCGTCCAAAGCTCAAGCTGTAAGATCCTCGAGCTCAGGGTGTTGTTGGTTTACTTTCAACCTGTGTATGGGTTAGATTCATGGCCATCTACTTCAAGAGGTGATCCATAATCAGATATGGTTTAACGGCTAACTCCTTCGCATTTTTTGCATGCTCTAGAACCCGACAGTAATGAGAGTGTGGTTTTTAATCAACGAGTTCGCAGAAGGGAATATATAAATAATACCACTCATTTTAGAGATGGCGACATCTCTCGTTCAGCGGGGATTGCCTTAGCTATGGGCTGTTTCCTGCGATAACTTTACATCATGAGCCCTGTCGATTGTCTCTACACGTATTGCCGCACAGCGGCGAGGGTCATATTCAGCGGAAGGAGGCCGTCATTGCACAAGACCTCAGGAATTGGTGGCGGACCGACTGGGGGCCTCCTCCTTGCTGACACGTTGTCGATCTTGTCCTGCACTTTTTAGTTACAATGAGGGGATGTGTAGAATTCAAAACTCACGTGAATGTCAATTTTGCTGACTCGTAGGTAACGACTCGCAGTCAGCTTTGACTGTGTTCTGATTGGGGGCGTCGGAAGAGACAGTTTTTGGCTGAGTCCAAGTTTCGAAGCTGAAGAGGGTTTAAGCACATCGCACGTATTCAATAGCTCGGGCAATGGCTCTACGCCTGGATCTTTGTTCCACGGGAGGATGGAGGTGAGTTTGGCCAGCTGAACGACGGCCGGGATCTTGTCAAGCAGCAAGCACTCCAACAGCCACAAGGGCATCGCGTCTTCCAGCGTGGGCGCGTCGTCGTTACTGCATGCCAGACACGCTACCGCGATAGATGGTGGTAAAACTCCATGATGAGGATTGCCGTCCCCGGGAGAAGCTCATGCTGGTGTCGTGAGCAGAACTTGTAGAGGCGCTTTGGCGGCCTCCGGTTCCGTAGAGGCATTCTATTATCAGAGCACCTCTCAACACAAAAAACGAGCGCTTCGAGGAGATAGAGAAGTGCTTACTTCAACGATGGGGGGTACATCGCCTGCGGGCGCGGCAATAGCGGGGAAGCTAGCTGCGTCACCAGCTTCCCGAAAATTTTTATGTGGCCCATGAATCCACTGGATCTGAGAGGCGTTTGTGGTTCAGGCTTGTTTGAGCCATTCGAATGCGAGGGGCCGTCGCTGGGCATGCCGCCTTGAATTGATGGTTGCCGAGCGCGAGTGCCTAAATAGTCCCCTCCCTTCGGACCAGACATGCTGAGGGGCGTAGGCGCGGACGTGCCATCCAATGTTCCCGATCTAGCCCGCAAGGGGAACAGTGAAGTTGGTGGTTCACCCGAGGTGGGCAGAGGCGACTGAGGGATGGATGGCATAATCGGGTTCTCTCGCTGTATAAACGCTGGTTTACGCGGAGCCAGGAGGGGGGAAGCACGGGCAGGAGATGGTGTCGGGGAGGCATTGGCTGCTAACATCGTTGGCGAGTAAGTAGCGGTGCCACTCGCGACGGACTTCGTTATTTCACTTGTATTGGAGGTATAGCGCCCTAGACTTGGCAGGAGAATGACATCCTTATTTACGTTCCCGAGCTGTTGTTGTAGCTATTGTTCGTCTTGGACAAACCCAATAAAGCCAGGCTTCGTATCCGCCGAACACCAAGATGATATCATGGCCTCGCCTTCGATACGCTCCCGAACAGCCTCTAATGCCTCACGTGGGCTTCGCTCGCGCTCCACACTTCCTCCTGCTACGCTCCCCGCTAAACTCGCAGAGGCTACATCTTCGGCCAGGAACTTGCCCTTGCACACTCCCCGAATGATATCCCATTCCGCGACTTCCCCAGATGTATAGACAGACAGAGCATGGGTTCTGTCGTTCAAGATGATAAGGCCGTGGTCGCCTTCCATTATATCGTCGACAGCGGTACAGAGAGGAGTCGCGTCGGCGGCGAGCTCTCTCTCTTCGTAGTTTGCCCGCGCTTTGTTAAATTGATTTGCAAGCGAATCCTCTACATATGAGCCTCGTCTTAGCAACTTTGGTGGCGGCAATGAAGGAGATTGTGAGTGCGGAAATATGGTTTGTACTGGAGAGCGAAGCGTGTTCGTCCCAGAACTGACATTACAGACGCCGCAGTATAGAGGATAATTACTTCAGGATTCCGAGCTCGGGTGGAGGTATATGGTGTAAAGGGTCATGTAGAGACACCAATTTGATAAGGCTCTCGATGGGGATGCCCTGAATGGGGGCTTCCCCCTAACAGTCGCGTTGGGTAGGCCTGGTTTTCTGACGAGAAAGGATGCACGGAATTTGAGATGGTATTCGCAACCCCTGGGAGGTGGAGGGCCGACTGCCTGCTTCCGACCGGCAGCCTCGTTCACACGATCGCTGTATGCTTCTTGAACATGAGGGAATCGTGTAATATATTCTTATCAGTATCTACCTTGAAAGGTTTCTGATTCCCCTGAAGTAAACATATTTGAGGAATGTGCCACCTTTTGATAGATGAGCACCCGGAGGCCGTCCAAAGCAGGCTGTCATCCATGGCGACAATCTTATTGATGCCTTCGGAGAACCTCCCAGTTTCAACGGAATCTTGGCAGAGCAAGACTCAATCTCCATCTGCCAGGCCTGGGCAGTCTTCAATGTCTACCCTGCACACGAGACCAGAGTAGTCTCCTGAATAGAAGACTTCAAGGAATGGATGAGAAGAGAAGAGAGGCCAAACTGATTCTGCGTGGTGCGTAAATGTATAAAGGCATCGCTGAGAAGATAAGGACCACAGCTTTACTGTTGCTGGGGGGACATTAGTAAGTGAACCTCAACTTTGTTGTTCACATACCATCCGCAGAGCCTGTTAGCAACTATATCCCGGCATTAACGACCTACAACAATGACTGCGACTAGTGACTTACATATTTTGAGTCATCAGAGATCACGATTGCCTGTATATTATCTGTATACCCCACAAGTTTTCCTATACCACAATAACTTGGTTTTGAGTCGATTGTAGAGGCTATGTACTCACCAGTCCTTCATCCAGTTCTGGGGTCCCAGAGTCGGATAACCCTTTTGGGGGAACCAGACGCGATCATCTTGCCAAATGGATCAGCTACGAGAGCATAAACTGATGACTTCAGTGCAGTTGAGTCTGCAGGATTGAGAGTGATGAGCAGCTTCGCAGGAGTGTTGAGGCCAACAGAGTGGCTGAGATCCCATAGCTTTATTGTACAGTCGAATGAACCGGATGCGATCCAGTTTTGTTGGCTGCTGTGGGAGGCATTAGAGAGGATCAACATAGGCTATATAGTTTCGCAAGCACACCATTGAGTCAAACATCGAATGTAGTCACTGCAATCCAACCGTCGAAGGATCTGAAGGTGCCGAAGTATGAGAATTCCATGCTTTGACAGTGCCATCTGAAGACACAGATATGACTGTAGATGATCAGTCAGTGTTGGTTTTCAGCATCTTGGACCTGCCTACCAGTTTGGTTATAGTCGCACAACATGATATCATTTACCCAGTCCATATGCACCTGAGTGCATTGCCTAAACTGAGTTTGCTGCCGTGAATAGTGAGAATTAGAGTTGATGAGAGTTGGATGAGAGTTGCGTACAGTTCCCGGTCTAAGAAGTGACACGTCTGTCTCCAACTCATGGCTTCAGTGCCAACACTAAGCCAGCGAAGAGAGGCCAAAGCCAGACTGAAATAATATGAATATTGGCAGGATCTTTATTTGAGCGAGTACCCATGCATCTGCCCAGCCTGCCATAACCTCCCATCTTCCCCGCTTCTGACCATGCCTATCCGTGTTTTAGGTTCTGCATGCCTTCATGGGTATATTGAGGTCTCAGGCAATGACCATACCATCCCGACCTCCAGAATAAAGAATGCCTTCAGGTGCATGGCAATCAACTAGTGTTGTTGAGATCAAAAGCTAAAGAAGCGATGCCGAGGTGGTGACGATGTTGGGTAGATGATGCAAGGCCATCCTTGTCATTCGGAAGCCAACCTGGTCAGGTGGATGAAGCAGAAGAGGACCAATCACTCCTAATCAACCAGCGTCATGTCCTGGAAGTTGTTGGAAATGTGGGACAGATGGAGGATAAATGGATCATTGTCGATAAAGACACTGCACAAGTCAACAACCCAGTTGTCTTTTCGATGACTGTGCAGTTACGCAGGCAGTCATGCCTTGGCCAGTCATATGTTAGAGGATATGTTACACAATACTCTTTCTTGGGGGACCTCTTTACCAGTGAGGTATCTGGCATGCTGATATGCCCCTAGCCCAGTTGGACACTGGAACCGGTTCTATGGCTAAGCGCACACATGCACTATTCGTGCATGCAAAGCAAAGCACCAATACAATTGGACTGACGTGCCACATGTTATGAGCCTGCCACATGCACCATGCATCACATCACCTTGTTCCAACATCGTCCTGCAAGCCGACACCACATTGCACACTGCTACCATGTAGACACCTCGCACTTGCCTCATGCATGCTGCATACGCGCTCCCTATTCACTTATCATCGCAGCCTCATGCATGCCTTGTGCTAGCCTTGCCACTTGGTATACAGCCTTGCATTTGGATCTAGGAGTAGTATATGGACCACACTTCCCATCTGCTGTAGATAGCGCTGTATATAAGATGTACCACAGTAGACAACAGGAACAAGACAGAGCAGTGGAGCGCAAGCTTCCCCCCCACATTCTTTAGAGTTCAGAGTTCTCCTTCCAACTAGCATCTTGACCCCTGACCTTAGATTAGATTTCCAAGTCCCTACATCCAGTGTTTCATTCCGTTCGTGTTTCCATTCACTCCGACGTGTGGAGGTTTTGTTCCATTCCATTCATTCCGAGTTCTCCAGTTACCCTCCATTTGTGATTGCACTCTCACTCCATTCTCACATGCACCATAGCGCTTTGACATTCCACTCACCACGCACTGACAGGAAACTGCTTTCCCACCTCGCACCCCACAGCCAAACTCACCAGGAGCATTGCATGCTCACTGAGGGTTGGCTGGACACATCAGCATGGCAAAAAAGGTTTGAAGAATATTACTTACATCACTGACATGAAATCACTGGCACCACAATGGCTCACCATTGGCAGTACCCCTGATGGCCTGTCTCTCCCCTCCATCCAATTGACACCTCAGTTCACACAGACTGGACCTTTGGCTCCTGCTTACTTTAATTTCGCCAATGCCCAGCTCAAGGCTGACCACTATTGCTACCCAGTCCAGTCAGTAGCATGTTTCCCCCCTTTTGATGCCTGTATCAAGACTGGCAAATCTTTCAATTTATGGTATCTGCTACACACTCTGTCAAGGAGTCTGGGATAGACTGGATTACTTCCAAGATTGAGGTGGACAATCAAATTAATGATGTGATCTTCTAGACAGTTTCTATCCTTTTCCCTTGCTCATTCAGTAGCCTCATGTTTCCATCAATGTTGACACTATTTTTGGTGCCTCTGATGACCAGTAATTATTATGTATTAGGCTAAAGTTGTTCCCTCAGCATTCATTGATCAATGGTACTTGGTATGGGTGTATCATTCTATCTTTTAGAACCAAGCAAGACTTCAATCAACTTGGACCTGCCCTATGGTACTGGCTTCTAGAGACAGATATAGCAAGTTGCACATCAGCTGATTCTGATATTGCATCTCTTCTTGCAGTCTGGCCTTCAATAACTGCTAACTGCATAATAACTGTTGTGATGCTGGCAGCAAGAGACTCTGTCACTAGCAACAAAATGGAAGCTGACTGTGAATTGTGACATTCCACAGATATGGTGGGGAAAGGGATATCATTATCAAGAACCTAAATCCCTTGGGGAAGAGAGTGAGGCTATATTGAATCAAGGTGAATCTTTTGTGCCCATAGGAATCAATGTCTCCAATGCCTACTAGGCATAATGATACTAGCAGTTAGATAAAAGGGTGATGGTTGATAAGCAGGAGAGGGGTAGTGATCATGTTTTGATTCCTCGGAATGATAAGAGAGACACCAGAGCCTATAATCAAGTAACCACCCTTATAAAAGAGAGAGCATTTACACTATTTGCATAGTATAGAGCCCCTCACCAAGCTGTCATAATGCCCAATGTACAAACAGTATTTGGAGCTCTGCTGATCTCTGCTCTAACATCATCTATGTGGGTATCCACCAATCTTCAGCCTTAAAAAATTCTGACATGCTATCACCAAAGCTTGTATGGACTGACTTGGGCTCAGGTCAACCATTATTTTCGATCCTATCTACAAGATTGATTTCTTCTGAAGCTTATTGTAAGTTCTCTACATTAAATATTTCCTCTGCAAACTGAGAATCATGGCCATAGGTTATCAGCTTTAGGTTTGGCTTCTTTCCTGTTCAAGGATCTTGAAAGGTTAAAGTGTATCTAGTGTCCTGGATTCCTTGCATATGGTGCTAAATATCCACCTCTGGTTTGTTTGATCATGCTTGATTGTGTGATATGTATTTTGAAAGCTCCCTTTCTTGGTCAGCCACCACTATTTGGTTATATGCTATTCTAATCCTATAGCCTTACAAGTTGGTGACTGGTATGTCCAAGTCAGATTAACCATACAAATTGGGAGTAGTAAATTGTTTGTTCCTAGGTCACTCCATATACCTAATTCCTTCTAAAGGGTTGAATTATGCTAACCACATGCTAAACCAAGGTTATTGCTCCTCTCAATGTCTGGATCTTTTTCTTCATACTACATTTATCCTTTTAATTCTTAAAGCAACAGGTAACAATCATGGGTGCTACACATATGTTTGTATTCTTAGGCTATGGCATTGTTTTCATTAATGGCCCTGCCTTAGCTTCTATACTTGGCATGTCTGCACATGTGAGTAGAGTGAGCTCCCTTACATGCATTATCTTATGAAAAGCAGTTGTTAAAGGAAAAACAAAGGCACTTTTCCTTGTTGTAGTTGTAACCCTTTCCAAAATTCTAAAGTAGATGCCATTCAAATACCAACTACCAATCACACTTGCAAGACTTCTTTGATTTTGATGACATATGGTAAGATTCTATATGGATATCTATGCTTTCAGCAATGACTTGTTTTATTTCAGGCTTTGGCTATGGTATGTC
>JASFDG010000571.1:0-12769 GCA_036937095.1 Phaeolepiota aurea
CGATGGCAAGCTGCCCAACGGCAATGAAAATTGACGTTGACGGGTACATGGCGATAATATTCGATCCGACCTATGTTAGGGTAAGCTCGGAAAAATAGCAGGCGTGCGTCTTAGCGCGCTTGCAGTGGTATATAAGTTTAGAATTCCTCCTCCTCTGATCGGGGTTATGCATATATTAAATGTTCATCAGGAACTCTGACATGTGGAAGATTTAAATGTATGTTGCTTATAGGCTGCACCCAAAAACCAGCCAAAAATTTGACAAGAGTGGGACTTGAACCCACGCCATCATACGATGATGAGAAACCCGCGAATGCAGGTAAGCTACGCTTGAGTCACACGCCTTAACCGCTCGGCCATCTTGCCTTAATCTTACCAGTCACCATGACCTCTTATATCCAAGCCAGAATCCGACTGAACAGAGAGGTTTGTCGCATCAATGTTTTACCGAGCACCATTCCAAACAGTCATCCACAGGCAACAAATTCACAAGTGCTAATTTCCCTTTGAGGCGGACGGGAATGAAAGGCGTGCGAGAGATTTATTTGAGATGGCAGTGAGTGTACTATATGCAACTGGGATTGGGAACCTATGTGATATAAGAAGTGATAACAATGTGAGGCAGAAGCGCAGCGTGTGTATGTATTGGAATTGGAAGGTGTTTTGTGGGTTTGATGTCAGTATGCGTACAATGGATGGGGCAAGATTGTGATAATGAGTGATGGACAGCAAGTGAGAGATATTCATGTTCCATTAATAATCGGATGCGTTTTTTTCTCTTTGCACAGGGTAACCGGTGCGGTGTGGCGTGGCGACCTTCGAAAATACGACGTCATGTGGTGGGTGAGTACTTGAGTGTGAGATGCTAGTATTGCCCATAGCAATCATAGCACGTCGTCGAGTTGCTAGCGAATAACCACAATAAAGAACGCAAGGCGAGGGGGTGTAACGCAAATGAGCATGATCGAAGTGGCAAAATGAGGCAAACCGAATGGCACCTTTGTATATTTTCGAAACAGCAGTTTCGGCACAACGTCCTGCCACAGCCAGGGCCCAGGTCGTCTGGATCGAAGCTCGCAGCGTTCTCCCATCCCTGGGCCGGCGCACCGACCTCGTCCTCGTCCTCATCCACGACCTTGCGCCTCTTCCCAGCCAAAGGCGCAGTCGCAGCGTTGGCTCCAGGTGTGGGCAGCCCCAGTGCGCCCGTGCCCTGATTAGTGTTAGCCGAGTTCAAGGCGAGAACCGAACGGCGAGGCGACGGCGCAGGCGAGGGGGATGGAGACCATGTGAGGTGAGGCGTTGGTGGCTGGGACGGCGCAGACGCTGTGCAGATCCTCGAGCACACCGTACATGTCGACATGGAGCACCTAATGCCATTTTTGGATTTTTTTTAAAAAATATGGGGGTGGATAATGAGGGTAACAATGAGATCTATATTTATAAAATGACCAGACCAATGAGGCTGCTCACCGTTCGCAGGGAATGAGACCATTATGGTTGGTGTTCACAGCTATGGTGTGGTGGCAGAACGAGCATGTTCCTGTTGTAGGTGAAGATTTACCAGTGGTGGGTGTGTCCGTGGTGGTGGGCTTTGAGGAGGGGAGCATGGCTGAGAGCTTGCGACGCTTGAGCGGGGGTTTTGAGTTTGACGTAGCCGCTGTCATGTTGAACGTTGGCAGGGGCCAGCAGACAGGCGAACCAGCAAAGTAGTCGGTTGCAGGTGCTTGGAAGGATGGGGAATCGGGGTTAACAGAAGTCTATGTCATCGGAGTCTGGATCAGCAATGCATGCCCTCTTGTATTTGCTGTGCCTGCGCCATATCTTCCATCACAGCTGTGGTGAAAGGGTATCATGCTTGCCTTCCACCAGTATAGCAAGCGGTCGGAGTTCGATTCTCCGTGGCTGTAAATTTTTTGATTCATTTGTCTTCTGAGGCTCATTATTATCCAACCATTATCTTTTTTTCCATCTCCACACATTCTAATTGAATGGCAAGTATGTCATTTTCAACACCTGTATATACTATCATACATGAATATCACAAAAGGTATCTTCCAATAAATGAGCGGATGCTTGAAAACTGGTATCAAAGCAAGGACGAGAGAGAAGCAGCAAATTAAAACTTCCTCCAAGATATCGAAAAAAAAGCAGCAGAATGACCCCATATATACTCCAAGAAACCAAGAAAGCAGCGGTTCATCATCAGAACCTATTCCAGCTTCGCCCCGGGGACACCGTCGCCGCCTTCAGGCCCTCAGGCAACTTCGGCACAGGGGGTATATCCTGATACACCCGGCGTCCCTCCTTATCCAGCATCGCCTCTACCCGCTGGATAAACCGCTCCCGCGTCGCCTCGCTCTTATCCGAGTCCAAAAAGCTCGCGCGGCTGTACACGCTCTCCCCGATCGAGTACATCGTCGAGCGGCCGTTATACTTGTTGCTATCGTTTCCATTCCCACCAGCGCCGTCGTCGCCCCCATACGCCGCGATGTAGTCCGAGATCGAGAAGTGGCTCGGCTCGTGCGGCGCGGCGGCGGCCTCGAACGACCGCCGGCTCTCGAGCGCGGTGCCGCCCCCGTGCCCCTCGGAGCTCGTGCTGTCGTCGTAGCGGTCGAGCACGCCGCGCAGGTCTGCGTCCTCCTGCAGATCGAGATCATCATTATCGTCGTCATCCTCATCGTGGTCGAGCGCGAACCGCGTCACCTTCACCTTCCTCGCGGCATTGTTGGTGGGGGCGGGACGCAGTGGTGGTGCGTGGGCACCCCGGAAGTGCACATCGTGCGTTGCAGGGGCCACACCGCGCAGATCGCGCAGCCGCTCTACGCCTAGCACCGGCCGCGCGGGGAACGGCGACTCCCGCCCGCGCTGGAGGCTGCTGTTGTTCCCCGGTGCATGCTGCAAGCTCTGGGTCTGGGTCTGATTCTGGGCCTGGTTTAGGGTACGGTTCAGGAGCATGCCCTGCTGCTCCAGGCGCTCGCGGACCTTGGGCCGCAGCGATGGGAACGCGCCCGCGCTCACGCCGGCATGGAAGCGCGCACCACTGCTGTCCCCGCCCCCAGGAACACTGGGCAACGGGCCGATGGGCGGCGGGCTCGGCGGCGGGATGTCGTAGTATGCGAGCACGTTCGGGTTGGGGGGCAGCGGCGAGTTGCTGGGCGACGGCACAAGGTAGTCTGATGAGGGCACGACGATGTTCATACCCCCTGGTTTTGCGCCTGGGCTTGGGGACGACCCGCGCATGAAGCGAAGCCGCTGTGGGGATGGTTCACTGATGATTGGTGGGAGCCCAGGGGGAGCGAGTCGATGGGATGGAGAAACGGGCGATGCAAATGGGTCTCGCGTTAGCAGGTCTGTGTTCGATGCAGTAATGTTCGGCGACAGTTTCGTTGTGTCGATCACCGGCCGCGCCTTGTTTTTATTCTTCTTGGAGGATAAAGGAGAGACGGGTGCTGGAGTAGACATGGGTTCGGGAGAGAGGGATCGCGTCATGGGGTAAGATATGGTAGGGAATGTCGATGTGGAGCTGGTTGAGTGTTGTGATAATGTTCTTTTCGGATCAGGGGATGGCGATGTTGACCGCGCAGCGGGGAATGGCGATGCAATATTTAAGAATTTAACCAGAGACGATCTCCTGGAGTTGCGCCTCGATTGTGAAATAGTTGACCCTGGCGACGGCGGAGGTGGGAGGTAGTGGTTTTGTGAAGAGGATGTGATTGTTGAAATGCTCCCTTCTCCTTCGCCGTGCGAGTATTGTCGGTTTGGGGAGAATTGGACGCCTGCGCGTTTGAGGGAGCTGTTTTGCGAGTCACCGGAGCTGTCAGACTGTCGGGCCTTTTGGGTATGCAGTTCGGGAGAAGGTGAACCCGATTTTATCGAAGGTTCTTGGTGCATGGATGGTTGCGGTGACGTTGAATTTGGCATTGGTGTGACGCTTCTACTCGGCATGTAAGTGCCCTCCGAGCTGGTCGAAACCTTCGAAGGAGCAGCCAGCGTTGTCGCAAACCGTTCAGCAATAGGGAGGGGAACAAATTCCTTCTCTTTCTCCACAACATGGGCCGCGTTCGGATTGAACGTGGGCATGGCGGGTACCTCAGGACGTGAAGACTTTGACCTAAGCCCAAAAAAGGTATTTTTTCGTTTGGGCGTGGTAACAGACGACTGATAACCAGCATCCGTTTCGTAGCCACCATCCCCAGAAGCAGCCGCCTTGGACTTGGACTTTTTTACTGACTTCGTCTTCGGAGACTTGCCGGACGACGGCCCACTATCCGTCTCATAACCGGCATACGCCTGGCTTTGGAGGTCCTTGTTCGAGGCTTTGCGAGATGAGAAGATGCCCTTCTGGCCCTTCATGTCCTCGTCTTTCTTCTTTTTCTCGGCTTTCTTTTCCTCCTTTGCAAGCTGCTTTATGTCGACGTATGATGCCTGCTTGGCCAGCCCTATATCCTTCTTCTTGTCCTTCTTCCTCGGACCTTCGCTGAGATATCCGCCATCACTTTCGTCACCGTCTTGCCTCTTCTTCTTCAATTTCCGAAACGATGAAGGTGTTGTGGGCCGAGATTGGAAAAGGGTGGACGGAGGGGCGAGGCTAGCACTGATATCGGCGGGAGCTCTAACTGGAAAGGGCGAATCAGAATCACTGGTTCGAAGCATTGGGGCTTGAACCATGATTGGTGGCTTCTCCGCGGGGGCTCTCAGCGGGTACAGGTTAACGTTATTTTGCAGTGAGGTCTGTGATGAGGAAGACGGGGTATACGGAAATGGGGGTGATGATGAGACGGAGCTTCCTCCGTCAGATGTGATAGATGAACCATGCGTAAGGCTTGGAGAATATGTCGGCTATTATCAAATTTAGGAGTGTAAGTGAGATGTGATGAGACGGACGATAAGAAGAGGCTGAATAGTATCACCAGTGAGCTGGGATACCAGTAACAACAGTCGCAAAAGCTAAACGTAGTGGGAGAAAATGCTTCTGGGACCGAACGTGAACGTGAACGTTTTGGCATCAAATAGGAACAAAGATGAAGCAAAGAAGCATGCTGTTATTCAAACCGAGTAGGGAGTGTAATATGCCACTTCTTGCAGAAGAAAAGAGATTTCTGCGCCGTGAGTGCTGAGTAAAAGCGTTGGCCAGACATGGCCAGATAATTCAGACGAATCCAAAGCATGTATGTAATAGAATGGCAAAATAAAAACACACATACCTCGTCGTAGCTATCATCCACGGAATCGTTGAACATCCAATTGGCAAGGGAGCCACTGCCGATACCAAGTTCCATAGCAGCATCGAGCACAGAGGCCCTCAGCGCGTTGGATTGTCGGTTGGGATCCGATACATGGGGTGATGCCTGTGTGGGGTTGGTTGGCCGCAACACAGCAGGTTTTTGTGGTGGAAAGGTAAAGTTGGCATCCATTGGTGCCTTCAAAAGAAAGAATGGTATTTATTGCGAGGCGCACTGCGTCAGGTCAAGGCTCGTATGAGGTGAAAGACAGATAGATGCGGTATCGTATCGGAGAGGAGGTGAACCTCTTTGAAAAGTGAAGGAATTGAGCTTCAAAGACACATTGAAGCGGGAAAAGAAGGGACAGGACAGACGAAAGGAAAAGGCACGGTCGACAGCAGGCAGGAAGCAAAAACTTGGGCAGCCCTTTCGGCGTTCCCAATTCAGCCACACACCATAAATTGTTAATCACGTGATCAGGTACCCGTATTAGCATGAGAAACTTCACCTTCCGCCAATCAGCGCGCACAGGAAGTAGCTTCTAATAATTAATATTTAAGTCATCAATTGTAAGATACTGGGCTTCTCACTTCCAAAGCTCTGCACGAACGTTGTCGAGGGATGAATTTCTATCGGTGGAGGGATGGGATTGCTTGAGACAATCGTGGAAATCTCGTTCCCTTGACACCCATGGGGACGGCGTCGTGAAATTAATCTAGGCATGAGGTCATCTATTTGACATGGAAACCTGCAATACAAGACTGTTCTCGCGAAAATACTTATGCTGGCGATGTCACCCTGTAAATCATACTCATGCACTGTCACGCCTAGATGTGGGCGTTTGGTCGGGGACATGGACTGCCAAAGGGTGACATAGGAGTGTCTCGTAATGCATACTTTTGATCCTGGGGTTGCCGAGTGCTCGTTATCAACCAATTCAATAGTTAAATCCAACATGCAGTCAACATACAGATGAATGACCATATTGCATTACATGTATCGTTACGGCTATTGTCCTTGGGAGTTGGACAAGGGTTTCTCGTACTCTTCGTTCTCATGCAGACCCTTGTAAATTTGGACAATCACGACACATTCGTCCCCCCGGGCAAACCGAGATTAGTACGGAAATGCCAGATTGCTCGAGGCAAGGTTATACAGGAGTTGAATGGAAACTGGCTTCAAATCATGCCCCGTGAAACCGGGAAGTGTATTATTATGTAAGCAACACGCACTGGCCCTTTTTCCCAAAATGGAAGTTCTTCACCCTGACGATGAACAATGACACCCTCCCCGTGCTCAAGCCCAGCAAAGCCACCGTTATTGCAGAAAGCAGGAGCAAGTAGTGTAAACCAATGGGGGTGAATCCTGCTGGTAAGACAAAAAGAACTAAAGCAGCTGTCTATTATGCAACCACAATAATTCTGTTGTCAACTTTTTTTGTGTGCCATGCCTGCTGCTGGTTGGACGTGGTTACCATGCATCCTTGTTCCAACCTGAATGGAGAGACAAGGACACGCCATATTCTTTGCAAGATAAGCACCTCATCATCCCATTTATTCTGCACGCATACCGGTCTGTATCGAAGTGCAAAAGCTCAAGGACGACCAAGGCTTTTTAGTGACTCGTACACCCAGGTTTATACTCCCATTCCACGGCTCACTCAAAGCAAAGTCGAATCATGGAAAGTATTCACCGAATCATGCGCCTTCCACGACGCCTCCTCGCCGTCCCTATCCCAATCTCGCAGTTCCACATTACACTCGCAACCGACGACGCCACAGAATTAACAGGCCTCTTCATAACATTCGGAAAACCAGTGCTATCCGACGACCCAGAGACAGTATACGATACCCTAGCCGGCATCGCGCGCGATGCTCACCGACATCCTCTCGTCTCTATCGTACTCAAAGACCGAATGACGCCGGAGGATATGCAGATAGGGTACGAGACGATCCTCGTCCTACTGCGGGATCTGCGCCTCCAGGACTTCACAGCCGTGCGACTTGTGTTCCCAAAATCGTTCATGTATACGCGCACCCCCGACCGCAAAACCCCCACGTCCACTCCATCCACCACCCACCCATCCAGCCTCCGCCACCTCAAATGGCAAGGGAACCTCGAGCTGCTCCCCGAGATCCTCTTCCCGCTTGCGCACTTCCCGTTCGACGGGCTCACGACGCTCGCGATGGCGGAGTGCCGGATGAGCATCGAGGACGGCATCGCACTGATGGCGCGGTGCCCGCTGCTGACATCCGTGGATCTACACCGCGTGCAGGTGTGCACGCCGTTCATCGAGCGGCACCTCGCGGGGGCGACGGCGTTCCACACGCTGGTCGCCCTTGACTACCTCTCCCTCGCCGCGCATGTGGACCCTGCGTTGGTATTCGAGACGCTCGCGTTTCCATCGCTCACCAGGATCAACTTCGCCGCGCTGCCGTACAAGGCTAACCCCGCCGGGTATGACATCGACTGGCCGAAACTCACGCATCTGGATTTGCAAAGCGTGATATTTGAGAAGCACCATCGGGCGCTCCATGAGGTCGTAGCAGAAGCTGGTGGGCGGACGAGAATGGCTTGTCTTGATGTTTTGTGTTTCCCCAAGGGGGAGACATTGTAATATACACGCTTTCTTTCAAATTGTCACTCCTTGGATGGGCGGGTGCCACACTTCGGTTTCCATCTAAGATCTGTGGAGGTCGTCTGAAGCACTGTAATTGCACACCCCGTACTCGGATCTGATACTTAAATGTAGTTGAAAGGGCGTGGTCATAATTATCCTTCCTTTGGTGCTGGTGAGCAATTGACCCTCTTGGTGGGGTTTAATGGGGGGATCACTTATCTCCCCTGGTTTGGCGCCTCTAGTGCGGAACTGAAGGGTGTCATTACTGCCATGTTGTCCTAGAAATGCCTCTTCCCAAAGAAATCTCAAACTGGAGATTATCTTTGGCGGATGACTTGGAGGTCTGATCGGATCTGAGAGCCGACTGGCTTATTGCAACATGATCGCCCGTGCAATGAATGCCTGTGGGGCTGCTGAAGCTGCCAGAATGTACAGGACGACGGCGACGACAACAGCCTGTTTACTTGAGTGCACCTTTTGCTTCCGGTGATAACTCTCTTTTCCATAGACTACAATCGACTCCTTGGATAATCTGATTGCCATGGCATTTCCAAATATAATTTTGAACGGGGGTCCAGACCTTGCACACCTGGTGCGGAAGCCCAAGATTCATCACGCACGTTCCCCGGGAGTAATAAAACTAAAATTACAGTTGGGGCCTGGAATGTGATCATCATCTGGGGTATCAACGGCGAATGTGTATTGGTTCAGGACTAATTCCCGGACGCCCAAGTTTGTCCAACCATGACTCAACAAGCTCGCGGCCATCACCTGCGTTAATGAGGCCGCCAGGTTCACCAGGCCAAGTAGAATTTTTGATGCTTGGATTTCGCTCAGCGCGCCTTGCCAGCGTACTCTGCTCAGTCAAAATCAATGACCCTGATGATGGGCTCCCCTCAGAAATCACAGGGCATCGGGCGTTGTCGACCTAGATCACGGTGTTGTTGGGCCGCAAGTCGCCGTGAACAAAACCATTGGTTCCTAGATGATCCAAGACGAGAATCGATGGGTTGCCTGATTTCTGTGATGTGGGCTTGAGTTAGCGCCGCTAGAACGTCTGAGGCTGGCGAGGGTCGTCCACTCAGGCGCTGGGAGGTACTCCATGATATAGGCCGTCGGCGCTCCATCACGACGAGCATAACCATATAGCTTAGGCGCTAGGTGGTTAGCAGTTAACAGCTGATGCACAGCCTCGCTATAGGAGTTTGAACAAACGACTGGCAGTGATTGCTGAGGGGGCCTGCCTAAGTGCAGCGTGGCAGCGAAGAGCAGTCGATTTGGATTCGGAACGCAGCGACGAGCATCAAAGGCCAGTTGTGCTTTCCTGGCACCATCCCCGTTCCTGGGAATAGCGTGCATGTTTCGTAGATTCTGGGGGGTGCCAGCAGGGAAAGTGGTGGATGGTGGTGGATCCGGTATTAACCTGTCAACAAGATAAACAGAGATTTTTGGATACCGTGACTCACGCCTTCAACTCCGAGGCCCCTTCGGCAAGGGCCCACAATATGGTAGCAAGCTTCGCTTGTCGTTTGCGATGATAGTCTTAACATAAACACCGTTGCATCGTGGCTGAGCGGTTCAATAATAGGCTTATGCCATCATGAAACCTACCTAACATGAAGAAATTGGGCCTGCGGTATTTTGACTGTTAGCTGATCTGTGGGCAGCCACTCTTTTAGAGGACACGAACCGAGTACAGGAACTAAAAACATCGGAGCGCCGTGTTTAAGAAAATTGGTTGCAATGGGCTTGTTTTTTTTTTAAACGCAGGAGATTGACCTGCAGGCCGTAATCGCGAGCAAGTTGCATGAAGACGTCAGGCCCCCAGTTCCAACTTGGCTTCGCGGAATATGAAGGATATGACATTGTAAACCAGGACAGAATGAATCTCTAGGTCGGGCTTGACCTCATACCCCCTCCATGGTTACTCCTACCCAGGCTATCCTGTGGCTCCTTTATGCGACCATCAAGTAGCTCGATGAGATCTGGTGGCACTGGGGAGTCTGAGCCTCAAAGTCGAACGAGATTCAGGATCATAGACCAGTTCATGTATACTTCTAAATTGTCGGTCCGAAATTGGCCTTCGGGAAGTGCTTGAACTGCAACTAGGAGGGTAGGGAGAAGAGACGAGATGTTTTCGAGTGCGACATCCTAGTAGGCTCTGCGCCAAAACGTCCTCACGAGTTATTTTCTGCTTTTTGGCCGACTGCCAGTGAGTGACCCCCACTGTTACTGAGCGCTTTTGTCCCGCTAAGGAGTCTGAAAGGCCTAGGTTAATTTTGCATATTGCATCAAGTGACCCAGGCAGGCTTGACATGGTGTCCAAGTGCTGCCAGTGCGTGTGGTCTGTGGAAGTTCACCTACTAATATTGAATACAAGTTGGACCATTAACTTTTCGCAAATCGCACGTCAGCCAGGCGACAAGTCGTGTACACTGCCAACTCTGTCAAACATACCTGTGGACGGACACGGCGGACGGGACGGGAAATCCATTTCAGGACCGTCCTCCATTGCGTAGCGTGCCGTCTTCCACCTAGATATTAAAACTACAATTTCAGGGTATACAAGATACAATAGTGGCTATCCACGCAAAAAGTTATTTAGCCATACCCAAAGATAACACCCAAAAGTTCCTTCCACCCGCGCTTCACCACAACCGGTATACCGCCAGAGTACTCTTGCGCGAGCCACTCTAGATATCGCGCATCGAGCCCACTCAACGGGCCCAATTCGAACGCAAGGATATCCCTCGGATATAGGAAGACAGTTCCACCGAAGTCGGACGACACACTGCGTGGCAAAAACGACTCGAGGACGGATACCTGGAACGCGGTATGCGCGTGGAACGTCTGCAGCAGCGCAAGCGTCGTGCTGCGCTGTCCATCTGCCCGGTTTGCGCTCTCACTCCCAGTCCCATCCGCATCGGTGTATAACCCCTCGTCCTCGATCCCAGACAGCGAGGAAAAGCCGGCTGATGACGACGAAGACACCTGTCGCGACTTGCCGTTCCCCTCGATGCCCAGCGACGAGCTCGGGCCGACCACGGTCGCTTTGCCGCTCGACCATGATACCGCGCTTGCTCTCTTGGACGCCTTCGGGGTAGGAGTGCCTAACGACGACAGTGTGTTCCCGATCCCGCCACTCGACGATGCCTTTGGGCCGCCTTCGATGCCCATGCCGACGTTCCTCACGTAGGTGCCGTTTAGGGTAAGGTCATCGTCGCCTTCTAGACGAACCGCACCCCAATTCTCCGGGCCATTGGCAGTCGAGTACGACATGGTAGAGTTGCCTCGCCACGACCCCATCCACAGCCCAGCACAGATGACGCAAACATCGTCATAGACCTGCCACGCATCAGTCCATGACGCGACAAACCTCGATTTCATTGGAGAGTCAGGGGGCTGACCGCAGCATGCGTGGTTTCCCGCATGAGCGGAGTCGAGAAGAAGGATGCGGTCAATTTCGTTCCACTATGAGGCGATACGTCAGTAGAGGTTGTCTGATAAATTAATTGAAACATACAAGTTTGACATCGCTCCAAGAAAACCTGATGGTCGTTAAACGGTGCGTTGGTCCCCTCGAGCCTCCTGCAGTTGAAGCTGGGAGTGGTTTAGAATAGAAAAATGAAGGTCGTGTAGCCTTGCTAGGCGTAGATGTCGTTAAATCAATGAGCAGGTCGTAATGCGAGGGTTTTTCAAGGAATATCGCGTCAGTGGTACCTGGAGTTGAGGTGAGGCTACTTCAACTTTGTGTGCAGATCAAGGAGTGCTCACATGCTATCCAGCCACGCCCACTTTTACTCTCAGCTTCCAGTCTGCTCATATCAGTGAGGGTGACCATTCCCAGAACGCTGATAGGTTCCTTCGATCGTGCTTTCACTTTACTTGTGGACCCTGACGTGGAAAGTCCACTTTCGCTGGATTGGGTTTGGTATTCATAACACATGTCAGCAGCAACGTGGCAGAGTATGCAGGCAGCTTCGACGGGTGGAAGGGTATATATGAGTATCCTTCGTCGGCCTATGACATGCTTGTATAGTGTGAGAGACGATGGACCAAGTATGCGTAGAAGGTGTGGAAGATGTAAGGTTGGGTTCGGGTCCAGGTGATCAGTGTCGTTCTAAGGTCACACAGTTAGGGCTATAAAAGCATCGAGATAAAAACGTACATTATCTAAATCCTCATCCCAACCATTCCAATCACCTGCGCCACCCAAGTCTGCACGTTTGACCTTTCGATCCTCAAAGAAAACCCTTGCAAGGTCCCAGTCGTCGTCCATAGGTTGCATATTTTCGGAAAGGGCAACTCTACTGTAGACGCTGTCAACGAGATTCTTGAGTGCATTCACGTGTCTCCAAGGGCGTGGCCTTTTCGATTTGGCAAGCAAAATTCCCAGAGATGAAAGGCGGAAGCCTCGATGCCCTTCTTCTGTGGACTTCCGCTTCCGGAAAATACACACACCATGCCGTCCATCCTTGGTAAAGTAGCTAAGTAGTGGCGTTAGCATTGCTGCGCTGCGTTCGTGAGAATATTGATTACACCACGTCTTGCTCCACAAGGTGCAGACCACTGGGAAGGGCACTGAACTCGAGGTGATCAAGGTTGAAGTCTGTCCGGAAGAATTGGGGGATAAATTAGACAAACTGAGGCAAAAACATACCTTTACTAGACGTTAGAGACCAGTCAATAACGTTCCCTTGAGTAGGATGGAATGAAGCATGGAATATTGCGACTGCGGCAAAAAATATGTCAGTAACAATGGTCTCCAATATGTCAACGGCCAATGTACCAAGATCCTGAGGGTACTTTCCCCTAATTTGGGAAGGCATCGAGGTGCCTCGGGTTTTTCAGGACGACTGGACTAGAGTTGTGGGTCACAGATGGTGGCAGGAGGTAAAGTAGATTCTTTGAATTAGCCGAACAGGGA
>JASFDG010000572.1:0-12753 GCA_036937095.1 Phaeolepiota aurea
GGGCAAAGACGAAGGAATTCATTGAGGGTTTGGGAGGTGATGCTGAAGATGAAGCTGAGATCAACATGCCTCGACATGGAGCTAGACAATCTTCGAAAACCACAAGTTCGCATTCTCGGTAGCATCACCATCTAGTTGATTTTGTGAGATACTAGCGCGGGGGATACTTGTTGACATTGACTAATTATAAATGCTTGCTATTTCACAAGCCTTGAGAATCGCTGCGCACGCTCAAGGCCCGTATCAAAACTATGCTGATACTACTTCTGGGTGAGTTCGACGATAGCTAAACAGAAGAAGATCTAGTTAGGAAGCATTGTGTACTCAATGAAGGACTTACTTGACAATACGCCCCAGTTGTGTTAGGCCAGAGAGGCCAACGAAGAAATTGACCTGTATGGGTTGAGAGAAAGTGATAGCTGAGAATGCAGGCATCACTTACAGCTGCCAGACTGTAATTTACTGGAGTGATCACGAGGGAATACCGCACCCAGATGAATCCAGTAGCAGTGAGGGCTACAAGGTAATAGTTAGGGACATGATAATTGAACGCCATGTTGCATACCTAAATTTTGGGACACACTCAATTTTTCAGGTGGACGGGTCAAGTCTTTGATACCGGCTGCCACAAGACACCATTTCATGAGCGGGGCCCAGAAGAACACGGTTCTTGGTCCTGAGGTGGGTGAAAAAAAATAGCAAGGCAGGTATACCGTGAATTATACCTGCTGGATGGCTCATAAGAGCCTGGTATCTGGAAGAGAACGACGCGCCTGCTGCTCCTAGCATGTTGAAAGCAGGTATGACTTGTTAGAGAATGTATGGTCGAGACTCCGAGTCGACAATGCGAAAACCCAAGTACTATGTGACCAAACGTGACACCCTTCCTCATATGCACCCGTACTCATCGTACTCTACGCTGATTACGACAAGAATATAGAAATCTACTCATAACCGCATATCTAGGCCTCGGTGTGGAAAGGAATGTACATATCATCACCTTATGCAAACGGCCCTCCAATTCTTTATGGAGTCAGCCTGGCAGAGCTTCGACATCTGTAGAATGCATGCCTCCAACTCGAGTGGTGCTCCCAAGTTAGGATTTGTTCCGAGCTACCCCCATTCATCATTAGGGTCAATAGATGAGATCCACAAACAAGCCGCTTCGTGCAGCGAAAGGGTGGCTGCACGTTCCTCACCCTCCAAACATCACAATCGATCGCCTGGACTGAGCAAAATTCCTCTTTGGTTAGAGCCATCTCCGCACCATGACCATTCGTCTAGAATACCGCTTCCATATACGACAAGCTTTAGCTGAGCCCATACTCCATGGATCTCATCGATAATCTGGGGCAGCCAATATATAAACCTGAGCTCTCCAATTTGTGCTAACAGCCCAACCATCACCCTGACCACAGATCAACACCCCTGCCTACACAAATAAAAAGTCATGACTGCATCTTGGGAACCAGGCACTCAATATAATCTTGGGGCAGTTGTTAGCTATCAAGGTATGCTGCTATTCAGCAAAGTAAACCACCTTCTGATAGGTCCTATAGGTCATTCTTACAAGATAATCCAGCCACACTTCTCTCAGGTGAGCCCCTTGATTATAGTGTAATAACATACTGTAATCATAAACTTTCGTAGTCGGATTGGACTCCGAACATCACACCCGCCTTGTGGGGTCGTCTAAGCGATGGCGATCACAAAGATCACCCCCAACAGGGCCAATATTATGGTGAAAACAAAAACCCTGCACAGAACCAGCAGCGTCAGTATTCTCTCAATCCCGCATATTCTAAAAATAACTGTAACACAAAGAGTACAATCCAACACAATCCAGCCAACCGGTCCAGGTTTCTCACGAAGAGAAGCAGAAACATTGGTATGATCTCGACGACCATCGCAAGAAGCAGCTTGAGGTAAATTTACCCTCCTCAAATCTGTAATAGCTAACAATAATAGATTGGGGGTGGCCTTGCGGCGGGACTTGCTTTGTTAGGTGGTGGTTATCTTGCGTACAAGCATCATGAAAAGGGCGAAGATGAGGTATGAAACCCTCCTCATGATATTGATACCCAACCAGCTAAAAGGCATTGGTCCCAGCAAAAGGCCCAGATTTGGGCACTGCAGAATTGGATGGAAGATGCAAAAGCACGCACTCAGCAATATCGCGCTCAAGGTGCAAAGGGTCCGGCTACCTGGATCTTCAACGAAGGAAAAGTCATTCCACCCGATGCTATCCTAGTGGGCAAAGAACATTCTTGGAATCTATACATCTGCCGTGCCTACTGTGATGTAAGTGCCAACCTACAGGTTTTGAAATTGATTTTAATAAATGGTACGGATAGGGTGGCATTCGTATGTTCGTTCTCTTATTTCAAGCCAGCTCACATTGACCAATACTAGAGATCGGCAAGGCTTCCGACGTGTTCAAAAAGGGTGCTGTCATTGGCTACAAAGAGGAAGAAATTCATGTAAGCTCTCCCATTTCTCGCTAGCCGCGTCCTTAAAAATGCGGCTGTAGCTTGGGGCATATGAGATACTGGTAGGGAGTATGGACGGCCTGAAATGGGTGTCTACCTCGGGTCGGCTCAATGTGGCATCGCTTGGGTACACGCCGGTTGAAGGTGGCCGCGAGAATGATGGAACACTTCTCTATATCGCCGAAGCACCTTACAATGGTGCCGTCCACCCTGGAAAGGCAAGCGAGAAACTCGATGGTGAGCATCTGATAGTTGTCATTGAATATTTCGAACTTTGACATGTTGCATAGGTGCCTACATTGCCTATGATGGAACTGAAAAGAGGGTCCAAGTCGGTGTTACGTATAATATCGGGCTGCATCCATACTAACGAGATCAATTGCAGGATTATCGTGTTCTCTGTTACTACAAATGACGGGAAGGTTCACCACTTGTTTGATGACTACATGACGCTTTATCTTTTCGCTCAATAAAACATCTACAACATGTACCAATGAATAACACCCCATCTACGTGATTACCAGGCTTCAGTGTCTTTGACAACTCGGCTGCTTCCTGCACCAGTTGTCGGGAGTAGCTATACACGATCACACATGTCCCTGAGATAAAACATCAATGTCATGCGTAGGGGAATATTAAAGGGCCTACAGAGTTCAAGAAGCCAGACCAATACAAAGGCCCCAATCACTGGCATGAGCCATTTCATGAGTGTTGACCATCTTCGCATGTTTTGATGACACTTACTGCCTGGGAACCACTCACGCAATCACTGACGTAGCAAATGAGCGCGTCGAGGAAGGTGCGGCACATTGCATACATTCCCCCGCCAATGCTGAAGCCAAGGTGTAACAACAGAATCGAGAAATACATCTGGATCAACCTAAGTTTCTTAGAGATGGCACCAACCAACCTGCAGTGATGCGTCAGCCCAAACACCAAAACGCTGATGGTCGATAGGCCTCACCCAAACAGAGATAAGACAGATAGCAGCGCATAGACTGAAACTTGTATGCTCAACGAGGTCTTGCTGCCCTCTGTATCATTGCGTTAGCTGTGAGGCTGGAGGGTAATATCGCTGTCTTTTGGCACACGCACCATTCTTCCTCAGGTTAATGATTCCTATTGCCGCAATAACCCCACCCACCTCCAAGGAGGCCGATAATGGCAAGGAAAACTTCACCGATATTGAGTGATCCACCGGAAGGAAGATGGCGAACACTTACTATCACACCGGCACGGACAGGGATGCAACAACAAAAGATGCGTGTTCGAGTAAGTTGCGTTTTGATGAGGTGGATGCGCAATTTTCAAGAGATCAACTCTGGGATTGCGCTGAGAGGAATAGGAATAGGACCAGCCTTCCACAAGCATCGATAGTGCGAGGTGGGCTTTATATGACCTCTTGCCAAGCGTGATATGAAACCTGATATATAATTTGGTGTGGTGCGTCGCCCTCTTCGTTCGGAACACTTCAGCAACTTGTGCCTACTGTTACCATCATTACAAGTTCTTGATACAATGTGGCGATGCAGCAAATGGCATTGCGAGAAGACACTGCAAAATGAGAGCCCAGGCTCCGTCATAATTTCCAAAGATATATTGTACATTGGATATCGATCCATTCGAAAAGCTTCAATACTCGGGATTTCATATGATCAGTATTGTGACGAGTACCCGTAGTCTGGGTCTGAGCTATGTGATCGATGGGAACGAGAATGGTGCCGATGTCTGTGCTTCTTACGTCCCTTGTGGATGACGATGGTTTGTGGTTGTACGCCCAGGGGCATTCCCATGCCGTCGGCGCTGACTGCGCTACCCATGAAGGGTGGGGGGTACGACATTGAATTATTCCGGCTCCTGGAGTGACCCATCGGAACCAATGGTCCTGAACCTTGATAGGACGACGGAACAGCCAAAGGCATTCCTTGGTAGGATGGACTAACACCCATAGCCATGGGTGCGTTCGGGTATGGTCCACTCATCGGGCCAGAAGAAGAGTATGCTGACGATGGTCGCCCAGGAACTGGCATTGGTATTGTACCCCCGCTGTAAGGTCCATATGATCCCATAGATCCCATACCATACCCACTAGGTGGGATTCCAGGGTATGGGTTGCTATAAGCAGTGCCAGGAAGATGCATTGGAGGGGGTATGTGGGAAAACGAGTGGTGGCGAGACATAGACCGATGGCGGTGACCCGACCGTGATCGCGATCTGGGATCGAAAAGGGCATCGTCGTAAGCGTATGGATCGTCGAAAGATCGTGAGCGGGATCGAGATCGATATTCCTCATCACTACCCTCTCGACTCTACGACATATAGTAGAAATTTCGCAAGAGTGTATTGAGGTTAAATTACCTGGAAAAACATAATGGACGCTGTATGAGCAGCAGCTTCACAGGCCGCCGTCCGAGAATAGTTATCCATCGCACGGGCGGCAAAATGCAATAAGCGAGTGGCTGTTCAATAAGATCATGCGAGAGTTAGTTTGTAATCATTGTGTTCAAGGGGTTGACCTGCCTTCAGCAACAGCAAGTCCAATCAAACCCTCTCTCTGCCTTTCGGTATCACCGCTTAAAGGTTCATACATAGAGCTATTGTGTATCCAGGTACGATACGCCTCGTATGCGGCTGCGTGGCCGATCTCTGTTGGCGACATCATATTGAGTTCTCCCTGAAATATTTCTCGGTTAAGTATGCAACGAAAAAAGAACAATAGTACATGATGATTCACCTGGCCGCCATATGCTCTTCGGTGCCAGTGGCGAGCTTCATGTTTTCCAACACCTAAGGTTGCTCCCGCCACGCTCGAGTAATCCCGTACTCGATTCCAAGCGTGATCAAAGAGTGATCTGAGGCGATCCCTGTTTTAAAGATGGCCTACATACAATGGTCATGACATACGGATCGGGACTAAGGGCGTGAGCACGGTAGAAGTCTATCCCCCCCCCTGAAACGAAGTTAGGGTTGGGAATTGGGCAGAGTTCTAACGAGGGAGACTGACAAGATGGCTGTGGTTGGAAACTTGGGGGCGGTGGTGGTCCGAACTGGAACTGAATGAGTATTTGAGAATTTAACAGTGCTGTGAGGAGTTAGATATCTACCTGGTTGGTGCCCCAACCAGGCTGGTTCTGTTGATAATACGGTGCCGCCATAGAAGAGGAATATGAAGACATGGGTGACAGAGTTGAGTCAGGAAAACGCCGAGTCCTTTGTGCGCTTTTATAAATTAGCGCTGCGGTTAAGGAGAGCCTTGGGGACCGATATAACCCATCACATCACAGGAAATCATGTTTAGCTGAGAAATTTTTTCTTTTTTGAAAAAAAAAAAGCTGCCTTTTCTGTGTTGGATCTGCCAATATGGCAGTGAGCGAGTCTTCCAGAGTGCAATACATATCTGTATTCAAGGAGGTGTAGTATGATATACACAGGCGCCCGAAGGGTTCTGTTATTGTCGTGTGTTTGTGCGTGCGTATGGGCTCCAAATTAAAACCCATTTCGGACTTCGTCCGCAAAATAGGTTGTGTAAACGGTGAAATGGGTTGGCATCCATTCAACTTTGCGCCATTCATCTCCAACTCATAGATGAAGGCTTTTCTAGATTATGCTGTATTCTCAAGCTCGAATTTTGACCCAAATGAATATGCAAACGCCGTACTTGCTGGTGAACCTTACCCTCCTTCCGAAGCGAAGTTCGCGGGGAAAACCCCAGCGGGGCCAACAAAATCCAACCAAGATTCTGTAGCAAAAGAAGACATTTCTGTTGCAATATCAAAGCTTACTTTCGCGATAGACGACGTGTCCAAGCAAATAAAGAATCTTGTGAGTTCCTCTGGGGTCATCTTCATGCCTACGTGGTCATAAGTGCTGTAGGTTACATCTCAGCATGAGAATCTGTTATCGCAAGCGGCGAGCGTGGGCAGTCTAGCTGGGTCTCTCACACCGATTCGATCTGGTTTGGATGAACTGGACGCCTCAGTTGAAAAGTGAGGGTAGGATTATAGCTGCGCCGACGTTTGTTGATTTTTTAATAGGCTTCGTCTCAAGATCCACGCTCCTTATGAATCGCTTCAGAAACATGTTGCACGTTTGCAGAAGTTCCAGCAGGCATCCGATCTATTGCGGCGCACATCTCGTTTCGTGATATTGGCAAGGAGGTTGCAGCTTCAGATGAATGAGATGGAGAAGAGCAACGGCAATCACAATCTGCAGGGTCAGGGCACGGAGGAAGCCAACGTGCCTACGTTGGGTTCGTTTGAAATTGAGGATGAGAAAGAGAGGATGATCTCGAAGGCTGCATTAAGTATCGCTGAACTTGGTAAGCAGCCAAGCCAGGCCTGTCCCGCCCAACACTGATTTTTGCCAGTTTCATTGCTCAATGGACCTATTGAACAAACAATTCCTGTTCATGATAACAATCTGTCTATACATGAAGATGGCTACACCACACCTAGCAATGATAGCGAGCCTCCTGCCTCTGTCGAAGTTTCACTCCGTTCTATCCAAGCTGTTTTTGCCTATGAAAATTTCATAGGAGAGGCGCGAGCGAAAGTCACCTCAGAAATGGAAAGTATGGTGGTCAGTGGGCTTGCGACATTGGTGTGTTAACAAACGACTACTCGGAAATGCGGACTCACTTCTGCCAGAATCAAACCCTCCTCGCATCCTCATTTCAGACCGCATACAATCTTAAGGTCTTGCCGACCCTGGTGCATGATCTCGTGCACAACTTGTCCAAAACTGTCGAGGATCGAATACGCACCGCTTTTGACTTATCAAGGGTATCCAAAGATGCGCTAGCGAAGGGTGAAATCCATTTACATATAATATTGGGCTCTACCTGATTCGCAACAAATAGAGAATACAATCGGTTCTCCTCTCTCCCCCCCAACTTACCGGTCTCGTGTCAGAACGGAGCCTACGAATTTAACAGCCCCTCAATGGTCGAATGCCTTATGGTCAAGATTAGAAGTCATGTTTGACGGAATGTCAGACAATTGTATCAAGGTAGCTGAGCTAATTGAATACGGGGTTTCGACTAATTGTTGTATCAATAGATTTATACATTGGAGAAGGTTTTAAAAATAAAAAGCGATGCAGCTACGCAAACGTCTTTTTTGGAGGAGGCTATGAAGGTAGCTCCAATATATGCGCTCTTAGATAGGGGATTCATACAAGTTTGGCAGGTTCTGGAGAACAAGCCCTCGGCCATTTTTTGGACTTCGCTCGCCGTTGCTCTCGAAAGACATTCGCGGGATTCAACAAAAGGTACTCCCTTGTATTCGCCTATTCGTTTCTGTATCCTCAATTATGCAGGGTCAACCTTTTTGCAACAAACTCTCAGCATGGGATACCCTCGTCTTCTCCGGTACTTCCACGACTTTTTCGGGAAAATCGGAGTATATACAGATACAGTATATACTGATACATACCAAAGGTTTCTCATTTACGGTGATTGTTGGTGCATCATTGACTCATGTTGATGCTAGCCCGGAGACAGTCCTGGTTCTGCGCGCACTTTCGAATGTTGAAGCACTCTATCTTGCACGCTCAGCGCAGAAAATGAACGAAGTGGTTGGAAATGCATTCTCCAGCTCGTCGCAAGTATATCCAGGCCTAAATGAGGGTAATACTATTGCCCGTACGATTGCCAACGAACTTGATTCCGCTAAATTCGATCCATTGTTGGTGAAAGCGGTCGCGAAGAACGCCTCTTCATGCCTGGATATGGTTCTCACCAGAAGTGATAGCGTGGTATTACCCCTTTTTTTTTGCTTCTATGTCAGTATTCAAAGGTCTGCAGACAGCAAGGGACCGTTCGGTGACAACACTCATCGGACCGACTGCAACCCCTCAGCAGATATCTAATGCGCAATTGGCGACTTGTCTGTACCACTGTTGGTCTCGTCTATTGAGGCTCGAGCTCGAGTTTCCCGGATCTGTTTTTGGGACGTTCAAACCGAAGGTTCAAGTAAGTAAACTATTCCAATGCTCGCTTCGAAATGATTTCACCGTCATTCTTACAGAACCTTCATCAAGCATATGAGCGCCTTATTGAACCGCTTACAACTGCGATTCGCAGAGAACTTGGCGCTATTATTGCCAAAGTTCATCGACTTGATTTCGGAAAGCCAATGGATCCTATGTCAGGAATGGGGGGATCAAGCACATATACCAAGGAGCTTACAGAGAAGCTCAACTTTATCAAGAATGAGATTCTAAGCAAATATGATCTTGGGGAAGCAGGGCAAGAATGGTGAGATAGACTTTGAAGAGTTATTTTTGTGGCTCTTTATAAAGTTAATGTTTAGGACCCTTTACCTGGTCAAGTTCGTCATACGGACCTTTCTATTGCATATATCAATTGCAAAACCTCTTGGGGAGAGTGGAAAGCTACAAATGACAAGTGACATGACGGAGGTCGAGTTTGCTTTGAATACCTTCATGGTCGTTGAAGGTTCCGCTAACAAAAGGGGTGGCAACCTTGAGACCATTGGCGACGAATATCGCGCATTGCGTGCGATGAGGTAGGTTCCCTGAATCAAGTCACTAAGAATCCCTTTAATCAAGGCTTTTAGACCATTGCTATTCCTGGAAAATAGCCAGTTGGCCGCCGCCAAGTATACGACGGGACTCTCGCCACTGATTGTCCTGCATCACATCTTGGTTCGGTCGCCGATTTCGTTGCCTCATCGTCTGCATGGCTGGCAGGAGGCAGAGTATGTGAGATGGGTTGATGAACATACGGAAGAGGAAGCGCTAACTCTTATAGATGGAGGCCTTGCGCATTGGGAAAAGGTCTCTGAAGGGGATACAGAAGGCCGGGAGTACATCGACCTGGCACGGACTCTGTTGGATAGAATTCGAAAGACACCGCTTACATAATCATATATAACTTAATGAATTTGAAAGTCTGTTCTAATTTGAACATGGCCCATCTCCTTACCCTCGTCGCTCGCGTTGCCCCTCGCAAGACCACAACCACCACCGCCTCTCGTTTCTTCGCGTCCTCTTCTTGCTTCCGGAAAACAGAGGATATTATAAAGCCCCCACAACCTCCTAAGCCTATTGACGATTCCACCTCTGCTTTGGATTACAAGAGGGTACACAAAGTGCGACCACCTCCTTTGCCTGCCACAGACTTACCCAGGTCGAGGAGTGCCGAAGAAGCTGTAACGAACATCCTATATAATACCCCACCTCCAAGTCTGCAGCCTTTCAAGAAGTATGTCAGTTTTCTTGGCATGAAAATCTAATGTTGACACTTGTTCGTACAAGGCATATACTCAACTGTCTTGTACAGAATGAGCCTGGTGTCCTGTCACGCGTATCTGGAATTCTTGCTGGCCGGGGCTTCAACATTGACTCCTTAGTCGTATGCCGGACAGAAATTCGCGACCTAAGTCGTATGTGCATCGTCCTCAGCGGCCAGGACGGTGTGGTTGAGCAAGCGCGCCGACAGCTGGAAGATCTCGTCAGTGGCCCTTTTCCTCTTCTTCCTCTCCTATCTATTATTGGCCTTGTGCTTTTAAACTTCGGCCGATGTGGTTTGTTGACTCGGGGCTGGTGATAGGTTCCAGTTTGGGCTGTCCTGGATTACACAGAGACACGCGTTATCTCACGCGAGCTCCTCCTTGTCAAGGTGTCGATCTTGGGCCCTGAGTATCTCGAGGAGCAGCTCGTTGGCGGCCCCTCCCACGAGCCGCGCCGAGTCGCGCATGAGGAGTCCAAGCTCGAGCGCGAAACGATCCTTGCCAATAATTTCGAGCGGAGCGCACATCCAGGGCAATTGGGCGAAGTGCATGCGCCGCCGATAACCCAATCGCAGGCCCTCCGCCTCAAGCACCAACACCTGCATTCCATCTCTGTGCTTGCCAATCAGTTTGGGGCCAAGATTGTCGATGTCAGCGAGAATAGCGTGATTGTTGAGCTTACCGCGAAGACAGCAAGAGTTGAAGCATTCTTGAAGTTGGTGAAGCCCTTCGGCGTGTTGGAGGCCGCGCGTACCGGTTTGTACTATTCGATTGATATTTTGCTTTCTTCTCATCTGTGTTTCGTAGGCTTGATGGCCATGCCTCGGACACCTATCAAAGGTGAAGACGTTCCTCTGGAAGAGGGCGGGAGAGCAGTGGATGCCAGCCTGCTCCCTCCTGGTTAATGGTGGAACACGCGAAACACAAAAATTCAATACACAATATCATTACATCTAAAATACAGTACATAAGGCCAAAAGAGTAACATTATACTCCCATTTCAGTTCCAGGATCCCAGTTGGGTAGAACTATGTCCATCGAAATAAATACATTGGCTTAAAGAGTGATCATTAAACAGAGCCAGAGGTATAGGGAATCTTTATTTGGAGGGTTGCTGATTAGAGGCCAGAGCATCGCTGATCTTCTGTGCCCAAGAATTTGCTAATTGAGGGGTCTGCGCTGAAAAGGTATACGTCTTGGACGACTTGGATATGGCCAAATTTTAAAAAGGCTGGCTCGGCTGCAGGAACCAATAATCACTCACAGTCAATACTAAAAACAATCGCTCCCCCTTCCGTACCATGTTGGCCACAATATTCCGTGATTCCTTTTCCTTGTCTTTCTCTTTCAGCTTCCCAGATGCCTGTAGGGATAATTCGGTCTTGATTGTCACCAAACCCCCTGTTTGCTGCTGCTTCAGACAAAGGAGGCGTCGTGTGGTAAGTACTAGCTGGCGAGTCTTGGGTCTGCTGGACGGGACAGGGAGGGATATGAGGCGGTTTGTGCGATGGCGAAGGGAACGTGCTTCCACGGTTGAGTTGAAGATAATTTCCTCGCCGGCAGGGAGATGCAATATCGAAGCGCTGTAGTCATATATCAGTGCATTTTTCAGGTTGCAAAAGGGTTATCACTGACAGATAGGCTTCATTTGTTGGTCCATTGCCTTGTACGGGCGAAAGGACAGTGTTTCGGCCTCTTTCGGTTTCAGCTGCGTGCTCTAGCGTCTTTTCAGGTGAGCGTTGTGGTTCAGTTTCCACGGTTGTTTCTAGCTTTTCCCCTGACCGTCCAGAAGGACTTCCATCTGAGGAGCTAGATGTTACGATCGTTGGCGACTCTAACACACCCACCCCACCACAACTCCCTAATGATCCTGGTTTGGGGGTTGCACTCTGTTCCAGCAACCTTGGATTCTGTATCTGTGTATGTGGTATTCGCAGTTCGTCCATGGGCCCTATGTCCAGCATCCCGTCCGTTTCACTTACGTTGGCGAGGTCGACGGGGCGGAACCTAGGACTCGCGCGTGGTTCCCAGTCAATGTCATCATCCTCATCTAGGTCCTCATTTGCAAGTACGTCGTCCCAGAGCGCACCGACATCGTCCCACGTTCCGTCTTTTCCGTGGCCAAGGGACATTTCTTTCTTGACAAGGCCAGCCTCGAGAGGCGGATGAGGATCAGTCCAAATGGTTTCCCAGTTGATCGAGGCAAAGAAGGGATGAGAGCGCAGGGCTTTTATATCATTGTCGGAGCCTGGGGGTCCAGCACCAAGGCGTTTTGTAGGATCACGGACCTTGCTGACGCCATTAACATCATCGAAGCAAAATAACTGGGTTAGGTTCGCACAAATATTCTCTGAACTAGATTCTTGGCTTGTTCATCGAAGCCGTCTGGAAAGCTGTATTCGATCTGCTTGATCTTTTGCCATGTAAGGTACTCTGATAGGCCTTGGAAGGCAAAGCGCCCCGCAATCATTTGGTAGATGATACAGCCAAGAGCCCAAAAATCGGAACTAGACTTGGCTCAGTGCACCGACATGGTTTCGGCAATGGGAACAACTTGCCTCTTGCTCGATTCTTTGGCCTCCAAGAGTTCAGGAGTGACGTATTGGGCCGTCCCAACCCAGGTGTCTGCCTTTTCGACTACGCGGCCTATAAGATTCTGATACTAAATAGGATACAACGTACAGCTCACCACCAGTGTCCAGTACTTTGCCTGTCCCAAAGTCCGTAATCTTGATTCTGAACTCATCGTCAAGCAACAAGTTTTCTGGTTTGAGATCACTAGTCATGTAAACAAGGCGTACAGACCCATAAAGCCACGCACTCTCACCGGTGAATGACACCCTTTGAATGCATGTACTCGATAGCGTCGACGAGTTGCGCGCCATAGTGTTGCGCACATTTCAGGGACAATGAACCCATGCGTGATATCATAGTTTGCATTTCTCCGTTCCTGGCGAGATCAAGGACGAAATCTGACAGAGAGGTTCAGCGACTGCGCACAAGGCTCTACG
>JASFDG010000573.1:0-12723 GCA_036937095.1 Phaeolepiota aurea
CAGGAACCCTGTTCTCTTCGATCCAGCGGCCAAGTTGAGAGTAAGGGCTATTGCCATCTTCGTCGCTGCCGTCGTCATCAGCACCTCCGAGGACAGTAGCGGCCATGCTGCCCTCAAGAGCTTTGATACGTTGCTTGACCGCCTCGGGGGAAGTATCAGCGGACCAATCCTCTTTGGCTAGCTTTGTTTCGGTGTTCAATTCAGCAGCCTCGGACTTAATCTTCCTGGTAAGCTCATCATCGCTCTCAGCACCATCTTCTCCCGACCCTTGACCACCGTTTTCTGCACCATTGGTCTCTTGCCCACCGGTCGCTCCACCAACGCCAGCAGCAGCATCGCCGACATTCTTCTTGCCCTTCCTAGCCTTGATAGGAGGATTCTTGAGAATAAATGTCGTCAACTTGTGTCTCATATCAACACCGGTGCGTTCGCCGCAAGCCTTGCAATCCCGGATGATGTCCTCGGTGCGGCCGACTTTGAGAATGACGAGCTCCGTTTCTGGGTTCTTGCAGGACTTGCACAAAACAAATTTATCGATGAAAACATCAAGCAATTCGCGAAGTCGGTTTGCATCATGGGCACCATTGACGATGTATCTGTCATTTTTCTCGTCGAATGAAGTCTGAGCACCAAGCTCACACCCAAAGAACTTGGTGGTGTAGGTTGGAGGACGACTGAGGGCACGGGCTACATCTGACATATTGGGAATCACAGTTTTAATGCCATTCCCTTTGCCTTCGATTTTGGTGTTCAGAACGGGCATGCTATAAAATGGAGTAACGCTGTAAGCTATGTTGGCATACTAAGCTCGGAGGACACATACCGGTAGCGATAGAACTTGTCATCGACATCACGACGAATGTTTACAATTCCTGAAGCCATGTTGGGCAATTATATGAAAGGTTTCTAACGCTTGCAAGATCCGCTAAGCAACGTCTAAGACGAAGAAAAAAGAAAAAAAGGTGCTCACAAAACTTGTAGAAGTTCTGGGAGTTTTGTGCTTTGGTATGGCAATTGGAGGTCGAAGCATGAATCCTCTGCCTTGACAGAAGATGCTGTGGGGGGATGGGGGGGAGTGGGTTGAAGAAATCGTGAAGATCTGGCGAGATATTCACAGAGGGTACTCGAGAGAAAGGAGACTGGGTTGTGCGCAGTTGAGGCAGATGGAAGTGTGAAGACAAGGATGTCGGTTGTACACGTTGGCTTCTCCAACTCGAAACTTTTTGTACGTTCCTTTTCGGCATCTCCCGAGTATGACGCGGCTGAAAGCGGCACCTAATTTTATTAAGGCGAGTACCTGAACTCATGTAGTGCTGAGCAATGCAGTACTGCGTACTGAATCATAGCCGAACCTTTGCTTCTATCTGCAGCAATGTGAACAGAGGGCTCAAGTTTGACCCAATCCATCATTTCGGGGCCAATAACACTTCGCCGTCAGGGTCTCGCACCAAGCCTGCCACAGAAACGAAACATAGAAAAGGATATTATTATTCGTCGCAACCCGACAGGTAAGTAACATTAGGTGCTGTGCCGCGGTAAGACTGGTAAACAAGATATTAATGGTAAGGTATAAATTATAATTGATGCTCAATCGTCTTGGGGCAGTTCGAGGGAGGGAATGCTGGCTGTGAAGAGATCCATCATAGTCGCATCCCACTCCGAGCCCCCCTGCCAGATCCTGAGTTCCCTGAGCTTCCATTGCGTGTATAATCGGTTCCGAATCTCATCGTTGAAAGCCGTCTGTCACCGAACAACAGGAGAGGGTGTCAGCCGTCGATCCGTAGGAGAAAAGGAAGAAAAAAGTCCTTACCGCAGATACCGCACCGTGGGCCACAGCATTATCCGAAAGATACAGCGCGAGCCGCTGTAGATGGGGCAACTTGTCGAACAACAAGTCAAACAGGCGCACATCCAGAGTCCACACGCCCAGGCGCAAGTACTCCAGCTGCTCGCAGGTAGCCAGGGCTGCAATGATCGGCTGCACCTCCTGCTCCTGGAGATACCGGTCCCGCACGATCAAACCAGATAGTTGCAGTGCTGCGCCCTGCACGATCCGCGCCAGCGCCGCGACGCCCTCGGGTGCAGCAGATGGGTAGATGTCGAGGAACGTCGCGCGGTGGAACACCCGGTCGTCCGCTGCGCACATGCCCAGCCAACGGCCTAGCACGCGCTCCGCCGTCGGATCTCGTTCCGCCCTGGGGTTGAGCCGGAGGTTCACGTACTTGAGCGTCGGCGTGGTGTCCCTGAGGAGCCGACGGAGTCCGCTTGCGTCGCCCTTGAATGTCTTGTTGAACGGCATGCGCAGGACGAGGTCCTCAACGCTCGAGAACGGCCCGACACAGTGGATGAAGAACTGCGACAGGTCGATGTTCGCCCAGCACCTCACGCTGAGCTTGCGGATCCGCGGCGCGAGAGAGTCGAAGAACGGTGCAATGACGTTGATGAGGATGTTATGGTCGGCGGCTTCGTCGGGGCTGCGATGGAGGTTGTTCACAAATTCAACCTCTAGTTCCCGCAGGGAGACGAAAGGGGGATCGGACGCGATGAGCGCCTCGTAGCCTTCTAGATTGGCCCCGACCGAGATGGTCTCGAGGTTCTGCCCGAAGCTCTGCCATGCTGTCGGGTAGAACGACTGGATATCGTATGTGGGGGGGAGATCCCATGAATCAAGGGAGAAGCTCCTGACTCCGATCATCATTGGCATGATCGAGATGAGCCTCTCGATTATCTGCCGGAACGCTGCTGGCGTCGGTGGGGTGGGCTCGGGTGGCGAGGGATCATGGCTGCCCCCTGTTGGTGGGAGCAGTGGTGGTGATGGTGGATTCTGCTCACCCTGTGGTGAATTGTTGCTAAGTAGGCTTTGAATGCGATTGCGGGCTGCACGAGTGAAAGCCGCCCCGAGGCGCTGTGTGACTGCTTTCTTAGAGAGGGCACGGAGTTCACCTATACCTTCGTTGCCCCCATAGACAGTGATGTGGGTAAGCTCCACGATGAGGTGCCGCACACGACTAGCAGCCATCGGACGGCTGTAAACGGAGAGAAAGGCAAGCACAAGCTGGGGTATGAGCAGGCAACAGCATCAGTCGAGTAGATCGCTCACCTCAGCTTCGCCAAGGTTTTTATCGCCTCTGGGGGGCTTCCGGTCGCCACTTTGACTGCCCTGTAGCGAGCAAGCATGCCCTCATCGAAGAAGGCGCTATTGACCGTGATCAGGCCCTTTAGCTCATCATCGGGGACGTGCTGAGCAATGGCATGCCAGACATCGGATGGAATGGAGCGCATGATGGACGTGGTGGAGAATTTTCCCTTTGCAACAAGCACCATCGAGTTTACAGTGATGGACGTAGAGTTATCGATGGGCCACAGAGGGAACGTGGTCGCGGGAACCACATGAGGTTATCTAGTGTCTGGCGAGTGTACAGGCACCGTGTTGGGCCCGTTTCGAAACGAGGTGTTAAAGGGCTGTGTCGACAGGAATGGCATCAGCTCGCCGAGAATGAGGATCGCGGCGAGCGTTGCCATGGTTAGTCCTAATATGCAACAGGTATAACTTCATGGAGAACTTCTTTCCAGCACACACATACAGATGCGATCTCCCATCATCCAGGGTGGAAAAGGGGGACGGGCGAATAATGGTATAGTTTCCATTGTGTCTGTCCCGGACACACAAAGGAATTTCATGTCGCTAAAGTCATTCATTCAATTGACTGCGATCTTCGCGCTGCTTTTGCTGTTGATAAATAGATACGTACATTATTAGGTACAATTTACAGCAGACAATTGTCATATGTAACAAATTGGTATAAAACTTAGGTATAAGGGCCGCGTCAAGCCTCTATGCATTCAAATCAAAGCACTCACAGATAGCACCTTCAACCGCCTCCTCAACTAGGCTAGAACACATCACAATCAAGATCAGCTTCGGTTCTGCCATTCATTCATGGCCCGACGGCAGCATCAAAGATCAGATGTGTCACCTAGGATCCAGCACATCCAAAACGGACTCCAGGACTACCTTTGGCTGCAATAGCATCCTCTTCTGTAGTGCCGCGTCCTCTGCCGTGCCTATTCGGGTTGTGCATTTCAGGCCGAGCTCTGTTGTTGCCAGCACGGCCCCCCTTGACGGACCATACTCGCCAAATGCATCTCCCATATTGGTGGAGTCATACGGCTGCGTGTGGTCTCCCACGACGACCTCGAAGCATGTGGACATGATCTCTTCTCTTGTGACGCGTGCAAGACGACAGACAGCCCGTGCTATACGCCGGACCTGTTCTCCGAAACGTGCTCTCAGCCCATCACGCGAAGACGTCTCGTATGACTGACAACCAGCTATGAGAAAGATGTCCGCAGACCATCGAAGGATGGCATCACCAAGCTCGGATGTAGAGTAGTCGCCAAGCGTGGGATACATCGCGTGGATGTGCTGGTGTGTGAGAGCTCGCCATTTGGATGATGTGGGTTGCGGTTCTGGGTGATGGTATTAGTGGATGCATGATTTTTGCTAGCAAAAGACACGCACCCGTAAGATGCATGTGCTGGTAGATCTGCTGGAGGACGACATCGCTTTTGGCGGGAAAACCAATACAGAAGGAGGAAAGTGCGCGAGCAATGCAGAGAGTGACACATCCCTGTAGCGCGAGTTGCACTAGTATGGGATCTTGGGCATGATCGCGATTGGCTAGCACTCGGGCCAGATTAGGACCGATTCTCGAAGAAGTGTCATGCATGGCTTGCACGGAACGTGATGAGGATGGACGTGAGTCACGGTCAAAGGTACAGACTTCGGTGGCCGAAGCGGCGAACTGGAGAATCTCAGAATTGATATCTTGGACGGCTTGCATGACTTGCGCGCCTGACCAACTGTCGGTGCGGGTCATGTAGACCTCGGTGCTCCTTATGCGGGCCTTGTCCTCCTCTGAGCTGATAGTCTCCTGGGAGGCATCTGAGTGATTGCGTTGGTGGTTCCGTGCATTACCATTGAGCTGAGAAGCGGCGTGTAGGCCGTTCGTGTGTGACCCATTGCGTGCTAGACTAGCTGGCGTGGCAACTGTGCTCCGTACGTCGAGGGATGAATGACGAGGGTATATATCCCGAGGGTCATTCTTGGGTACACTTTGGGGCCCAACGTCGCTGCGGCGTCTCTCTGCAAGAGCCCGCTCACGATCGCGATCGCGCCTCGTTCTGTCGAGCTCGAGCTCTCGGGCACGGAGGATGTCCCGGGTCTCACGGAGAGTTTTCTCGAGCATTTTGCAGCGCTCATCAAGCCTCGCTACATCTGCACTTGCACGAGTGAGATCATGCTTTGTCGCATCGAGTTCTCGACGCATAAAATCGGGAGGCAAACCAGCTAAAGAGGACGTGGGAGAAAGGCAGGCAGCATCCAAACGTGCCCGTAACGACGACGATGGTTTTGGGAGCTCCGAAAGCGCAGGTCGCGAAGGCGATAGCGGTGTGAAATACTCGGATGATGAGTGCGATTTTGACGGTGATATTGGTGGAGATATGTAATGCAATGCGGTATCGAGGAGGTTTTTGAGATGGAGGTTGGCTGCAGGCAGCATCCTTGTGTGCAGAAAATGACAATGACAAACACGCGATAATCGCTGACTCAAAATTGGGGTATGGGAAAACGAATGGTGCGTATATTTCCCTGGATCTTATTACTAGTCAAGCTTTCATTTCAGGACTGGGTATGCGCTAAGGCCAAGATCAGGGTTTTTAGGACTTTCAGGGGTCCTCCGGTGCCCCGGCCATCATTTCCGACGAACAATGGGTTCTTTGATAAATATGCGAGCTGGACGTGTGGAATTCTAAGTTCCCTAACTGCTGGTGGAAGAAAACATGAAAAAGGGAATCACAATTTGCTCAATATAATCTATTATATTTTGACTTGTTGAAATCTAAGGCGCTTAAGAAAAACTACTATATTCGTAATCTATGGGCAATAATGGGCATTGTGCGAAAAAACGCGGCAGTGGCATGGCTAGGCAAGTCAACCTCGGTCCATGCAGGCAGCTAAGACAGAAGGAATTACACATGAGCCAGGCCAACTCAGAAAAGGGTTTGCTGGGAGTATGCCAACATATGGGAATTTATACCACTATCCTATAAAATCTCTGCATAGACTCGGACCTTCAGAGCGCAGTTTCTAGGGTTTTTACCACTGTAGATCACACCACAGGACCCCTGGGGTCCTGGTATCGGCCGGCGGAAGCTGATGCATGATATGCCAAATTCAGGGTCTTCTGAAAAAGTTTGAATGAATGATTGAACACATTGGCGGACGCATCACGCCTCGTGTTCATGCAATTTTCCTTTTCTGCCTCTTCACTGAACGCGTGGCCTTGATACAACAGGCCTTGTACTACCCACCTGTAATAACAAGCTATCCTTTCTTTTGACTTTTCGTGTTGTAACCTGTGATGAACCACGGTGTGAAGCACGCCTCGGTGACTCGGAAGCCTTACAGCGGGTTATCTCGATCACTCGTCATTGCAATCGACATCGGAACAACATTTAGTGGGGTTCGTGTGGACCATTATCCACTTGAAGCATACTGCTGACCAGTTTGCAACTCAGGTTTCCTATGCGATCCTCGAACCAGGCGAAATTCCAAAGATCCATGGCGTGACTCGGTAGGTCTTTCTTGGACCGATAATGTTGACAATATATAGACGGTGTCTAGATTCCCTGGCCAAGAGCATGTAGCTGGCAACTCGAAGATACCCTCAGTGATATACTACGATAAACATGGAAAGATGATGGCAGCTGGTGCAGAGGCAGACTCGAACTCAGTTCTAGCACAAGCTGAAGACGATGGATGGATTAAAGCAGAACTGTAAGTCGAGTAATCTGTTTCCCAGCCCATGGTTACCCATCGCTATCCCCCATTTAGCTTCAAACTACGGCTTCGGCCCCGCTCAATGCAGCTCAACATGAACGGTATGCGCCTCGGGCCCCTCCCCAAACGCAAGACAGCCGTGCATGTCTTCGGAGACTTCCTCGCATACCTGTACCGGTGTACACGCAATTTTATCATCGATACCCATGCACACGGTGCCGCACTATGGAATGCTGTCGAACCTGACCTGCAATTCGTCTTATCGCATCCAAACGGGTGGGAAGGTGCCCAGCAGACAAAGATGCGACGCGCGGCCGTCTATGGAGGACTAATACCTGACACGAACGAGGGGAAGGCAAGGATCAGGTTTGTGACGGAGGGAGAGGCGAGTTTGCATGCGTGTGTGTTGAACGGACTTGCTGCCGATGTGCTCTCGGTGATGTCACTTTGATCTTATCCAAGCTACTCTCGAACTAAGACAAACTACAGAATCCATCAAAGCACGGGTTCCTTATAGCGGATGCTGGAGGCGGCACGCTAGATATCAGTGCCTATGCCATTCGCGCTTCGTCTCCATTGGTCATGGAAGAGATTGCCCCTCCAGACTGTAAGGTTCTGCCCGTCATATCCATACTTTTGAATGACCCGTCGTTATCAGGCATATTTGCGGGATCAGTGTTCGTCAGTCGCCGAGCTCGAGAATTCTTGGAAGGTCTGTCCTCTGATCCATCCCATATGAAATGGCATTCATTTGATGTATAGAGAAGCTCAAAAAATCAAAGTACGGCACACCTGACGCACTGGATCATATCACGAGCCGATTTGACGAGAACACGAAGCGGTTATTTAGGGACCGAGAGAGCCTGCAGTTCATTCCATTCGGATCACCGTTAGATAAGGTGAGTGTGGTGGCCAATCATGACTGTCGCGGATAATGAGGGGAGAGAATAGGACTTGGCCGTTGGTATTAGAAGTGGACAGTTGAAGTTGACAGGGTATGTGCATGCAACTTACGAAACTACAATTCAAACTAACGCCCTTCATTCAGAAACGAGGGTATGCACGTTTTTACCCCTGATCATGAACCATAATCAACTGATGTGCACAAGTCGCAAACCTATTCGAGCCCTCTGTCGATGCTGCATTCAATGCTATCAAGGCACAGATCGAGGCCTCTCAGGGCACTATCAAAGTCAGTTTGAGTATCGTCCACGTTAACCAAACCCCTAACGCATGATGCCAAGTCTGTCTTTCTGGTTGGAGGATATGCTGCATCGCCGTGGTTATTCAGGTTAGTCCGTCCAGTACTGCCTTATCAGTCCCTCAGACGAACCTCGTGAAGCCAACTGCAGAAACGCCTCGCCCCCTATCAGGTCACAGTCAGTCGGCCGGATACACAAACGTACGCATACTCTTCCCCGTTTATGGTAAATCCCAATCTAAGCAGCGCTCCCTTTCCTTTCGTAGATCGAAAGCTGTGGCTGATGGTGCCATTGGTTTCTACTGTGACCACCATGTCTCGGCCCGCATGTCCAAATTCATGTATGGCGTAGAGTTTCTGCGAGAACTTGACCCGCATAACCCAGATCACGTCGCGCGGCAAGAACGCCTGTGTGAACTGCCCAGCGGCCCCAAACTCCTGCCTGACGCGTTTGATTGTATTCTTACAAGAGTAAGCATGGTTATCGATAGCAGCGCCACCTAAACGTTGACGTTTTCTCTCTCAACTCGATAGGGCGTGAAAGTGAAGGAGTCGACTGTCTTTACGCGAAAGTATTGCACAGAGTTGACGAGTCTGACAATGCTTTCCGTGTTCGAGGTTGAGATCTGGTGTTATAGAGGTGGGAATATAGTTCCAAAGTGGATTGAAAGAGATGCTGGTAGGTGGTGTTCCGCATTTCATTATGGGCCACAATGTCAAATCATGATTTTCACTACCAGAGAACTTTTCAACCCTTTGCGTCGTCCGTGCCGATCTATCACTGCTAAGCAGCAGTGCAGAACCGAAGACGAGCAGGAACGGGAAAAAGTATTGGACAATCGTGTTCTCCGTCGAGATCCATTTTGGCCTCACAGAGTTCAGAGCGCGGATTAAATGGATCGACAATGTACGTCTTTTGGCCTTGCTTTTTAAGCGTTGCTTTTTAATGGATCTGTTATCTAGGGACAAACCAAATAGTAAGTTATTTCCATTTCTATAGGCATGTACTGATGCTGGGAACCAGTGGACCTGCTGCAATCGTCTACAACGAGCGTGGACATCGTGCAGAAGAGGACGAACCGGACGTGTACCCCGAGGACGAGCTCCTCGCGTCGTCCACTCCGCGCTCGGACCGCGACCGTGACCGCATGCGCTCCGAGCCCGTCTCGCGCTCCCGCACTCCCATTGAGCCGCACCGCCGCGAGAGCCGGCGCGCGTCATCGAGCTCTACGCCGCGCGGCGATGTTGGCTTCCCAGGAGCGATCCCTGAGGTTACGCGTATCGAGCGCACGTCGTCGCGCCATACCGCGTCGTCGCCCATCACGCCCAGCGGCTACGTCAGCGCAAATACGGGGAACGAGTCAGATAAGAAGCGGAGTAGCAGGGACAAGGGCAAGGAGCGCGAGCGCGAGAGGGAGAGTACACGCGACAAAGACAGTATACGGGACAGAGACAGTATCAAAGACCGCGAGAGTATCCGCGATAGGGAGATCCGGGACAGAGACCGCAGTGGCCCGCCCACGCGCAGAGGCAGCGCCGCGGGCGGGAAAATCGGGGACATGCTCTCCTCCGTGTGGGGCACCAGCGGTCCGTCGCCTGGCGTCTCGCCGTCCATCCCACCCGCGGTCGCATCCCCCGCACGCTCAGCAAGGGACCACATCTCTGCCCACGTCTCCGCCGTCGAGCCACCCAAGTCGATCTTTGGTGAGCCCGCACCGCAGTGGGACGCCCCGCAGGTGGTGGAGACGCCGTGGGACCCTGCACCACCGACTGCGATAGGTGGCGCTCCCACGTCGCCATGGGGCAACGATGAGTCCAGGGCATCACCGTTCAACGACCCTGCGCATGGCATTGACGTGTCACGCTCCATCATGGACGACGCCCCCGGTTCCGCCGCTGGCGATGCCCCCAAATCGCCGTGGGGCGCCAGTGCCGAGTCGCCCTCGGGCAGGAGCAGCAAGAGCAAGCGCAAGAGTTCCGCCGCGTCGCCAGCATTAGGTACGATGCGGTCGCCATTCGACGGCGCGCCGCCCGGCGAGATCCCTCCTGCAGATGTGTACGCCGCGCCTGCGCTCTTTGCGGCCACGTCGCCCTCGCTCGCGCACCTCAGCTCGAAGGGTGCGTCCCCGGGCAAGGCCCTGAGCCCGTTGAACCCCGCGTCGCAGATGGGTGACACCGCCTATGCGACACCGGCCATGGACGCCGCGGGAGACGATGGGTGGGCGTTCAACGGCGGAGCAAACGTCCCGCCCGCATCAACAGAAGGGGGGGCTGGCGGCTTATGGGGCACCTCCAGCCCTGCATTCGACGACGCAGTTCCGGCGATATCGCGCGCGCCTGACCCCGAGCCCGAGCCTGAGCCTGCGGCCATTCCCAAGAGCCCCGTTGTACAGCCCCAGGAGGTCGTGATGGAAGAAGTCAAAGAAGCGCCGACGACCCCCAATACCAGTGGCAAGAAGAAAAAGAAGAAAGGCGCCTCTGCTGCCGCGTCTGGCGCGGGGACACCGGCCACGACACCTGCGACGCCAGCTGTCGCATCGAAATCCCCCTCGGCTGCATTGGCTGCGGCGAAGCTTGAAGAGGAGAGGGCGGCGGCGGAGGCTGCAAGGGTAGCTGCTGAGCTGGCAAGACAGGCTGCTGAAGAGGCAGACAGGCAGCGAGAAGCCGAGGAGGCCAGAGTGCGGAAAGACGCAGAGAGGGAGCGTTTGGCTGCTGAAGCGGAGGCGGAGAGGATCAGGAAGGAGGAGGAAGAGAAAGAGCAAGCACGGCTGGTGAAAGAAAAGGCGGAACAAGAGAGGTTGGAGAAGGAGGCAGAGGAAGAGCGGAAGCGCAAGGAGAAGGAGGAAAAGGCAGAGAAGAAACGCAAGGATATGGAGGAGAAAGCAGAGAAAGAGAGGAAAGCTAATGAGGAAAAGGAGGAAAAGGCAAAGAAAGCAAAGGAGGAGAAAGACGCGAAGACAAAGGCTGCGAAGGCGGAAAGGGAAGCCAAAGCAAAGGCCTTGCAGGACAAAAAGGATAAAGAGGCGGAGGAGGAGAAGCTGAAAGCAGAGGAGGAGCGTAAGCAGCGAGAAGTGGCTGAACAGGAGGCAGCTAGAGTCAAAGCAGAGGAGGAACGCAAAGCCAAGGAGGACGAGGAAAGAAAGGCCAAGGAAGAGGAGGACAAGAAAGCCAAGGACGAGGCAGACAGGCTCGCAAAAGAGGAGGTGGACAAGAAAGCCAAGGAGGAGGAGGCACAGAAAGCGAAGGATGACGAGGAGAAAACGGCCAAGGAGGAGAAAGAAGCTCGAAAAGCCAACGAGGAGGAAGAAGCTCGAAAAGCCAAGGAGGAAGAGGATAAGAAGAACAAGCAGGAGGGGGAGAAAAATGCTGGCGAAGAGAAGGACGGTATCAGTAATTTCCTGGCGCCGCTTGATACTGGCACTGGCACTGGACTGTTCTCGAGCGGTTTCGGCTCCTTCGGTTCCTCGAAACCCTGGGGGCAAGAGACGACTGATGTGTCCGACGGCTGGGGCAGCTTATCGGCCAAGAAGTCTAAGGGCACCACGCCAGCCCGGTCTTCGCCTTTGGCCACGACGCCCAGCAAGACTTTTGGTGGTTGGGGTGGAGGAAGCAGTGCCTTCGGGTTTGGCAGCGCGCCGAAGACGCCTACGAGTGCCATTCCCGAGTCCTCAGAGACAAAAGATTTCTTTGCAGAGTTCACATCGTCACTCTCCACCAATCCTGCCCCTCTCGGTGATGCGGATACACATGTATCGCCAGTCGCTGCCGTTCTGTCGCCCAAACCAGCCGAAACGACGTTGCCGGACAATGCCGACACCACCACTGCAGAGGCCACCGCCAAAGTGCCTTCGGGGCAACCGAGCCGTGCTCCTTCCCCGACTACGCCCGCGCCTGAAACAACTGTGGTTGGAAATGGCGGTGAGGATGGCGCGGAGGGGGATAATGCAGACGGTGATGGTGTGGATGCGCTAAGTCCAATCGACGGTGATGCTGATGGTGACCCTGCGACGCCTGCGGCTGACGAGGATTGGGGTTTGCCTGTAAAGACCAAGAAGAAGAAGGGGGGCAATAAAAACAACAATAGCGAGGCCGCAGACGGAGGTGGCAACGCTGGAGGTGCAGGTGCAGGTGCAACAACTGGAAAGAAGAAGAAGGGGAAGAAGAAATAGAGAACAATCGCTTTTCCTCTGCCTGGTATACTATTTTGGTTCATTATCTCCTTACGAAAGTTCACGATCTCTCATATTGATTTTCTGTTTGACTTTGATGAGTGATTGAATACGAGTCCTAGATTGCCTCAGAATAGTGTATGATACTTGTTCATATGAATACTGTGAGAAAGAGTCAGAAGGTAAGAATTTGAAGTTGAGATGGAGAAGCATACGTATGACCCTTGCGAGCTTCTGAATGGACAATCATCTTCAACCATAGTGGCGCCCATCCCTCTATTCGCTCATTAATGCGCGTGCGTGCTGTCCCCACCTCTCCTCCCTCCCCTTTAACCTCTTCAAACTCACGGACTTTCCAGATAAAGATGCCAGAGTCCGTCGTAGTCTCGTACAGCGCCACACGCGCGGCTTCGTCCCACGCAAGCGTGCCCCGGATCTCCACGGCCTTTGTGACGAGCCCGAACAGCAGCGGGACGGTCTCGTACATCACAAACGCCTGGCGCGGGATC
>JASFDG010000574.1:0-12700 GCA_036937095.1 Phaeolepiota aurea
CCGCACTGACGGGCATCCTGCTCCCCATCGCATTCTCCCTTTTGCTTCTGCATTTTGGCTATGGGTATAGCCCATTGCAGGCCTTTAGCGCTGGGGCGGCGCTTTGTTCCACCTCGCTGGGAACGACATTGGCCCTGATTCGGCCTAATCTGCGACAGACCAGGACTGGGTCTGTGCTGATGAGCGCAGCCCTACTGGACGATGTCGCAGGGCTTGTCATTGCCGCTATCATACCCAACCTGACATTTAACGTCGATGGCAGGGCGGGCACCATCTCATGGCAAACCATCGTCCGCCCTATTCTTGTCTCACTCGCTTTCGCATTCCTGACGCCCGTGCTTGCGTACGGGCTACACATCTTACTAGCGAGACTTCCACTCTCGTGTAGGCAGACCATACACAAGGGGCGATACCAATTATTTTTAATTGTTGTAACATTGTCAGGATTCGTCGCTGGCGCCCGCTACGCGGGTACGAGCGAGCTCTTCGGTGCGTATCTCGCCGGCGCCCTCCTATCCCACGTCTTCAAAGTGATGCCCCTCGACTCCAACGAACGCGAGTTGCACAACCCACAGACAGCCTTCGCGACGTACATCCTCCCATTCCTGCAAGTATTCCTCTCGCCCTTGTTCTTCGCCTCCATCGGTGCCGCCCTCCCCATCCGATCCTTATTTTCAGTGGATGGATCACATCGCGTGATCTGGAGAGGCATATTGTATTCCCTCCTCATGGTCCTCGCAAAGGTGGCAGTGGGGGGTTGGATGCTTGTCTGGCCCGACTCTCGGTCGAGCCGAGGCTGGTGCGGAAGGCGCAAGCGTGTTCCCCAAGTGAAGAACAACAGCAACGCAGTCCCAACGGACAAGAATATTAATGGCAAGTCGTTGCCTCTAGACCTCCTCTCCCTACCACCTGAGGCAGGCCTGATGGAACTGCCAAGGGCGCGCTCTGCAGCGCTGCTGGGCCTGGCGATGGTAGCGCGAGGGGAGATCGCACTCATTGTCGCTCAGTTGGCCCGGCCACTTCTTATCCCTGACCCGTTGAGCGAAAATTCGGAACCATTTGCGGTTGTTACGTGGGCGATTCTCGTCACAACAATCGGCGGAGCGCTGGCTGTCGGTCTTTTTCTTAGATCGTGGAAATAACTTTTCGTCTCTCGCCTTAGGTGGGTTTGAATGTATGATGGGTGGCGAGTTCCTCCCCTTGCAACGAGAGGATGCGCCAGCGCCTCCGGTCGCAATTTGTTGGAAGCGTCGGGGTTATAGAAAATTTTAGACATTTTGTCGTTCCAAGCGGATAGCTTAAATTCTTCCGGGTACCTGTCAGAGTGGGAAGTATGGTCAGTTGGGTGGGACTGACACTGTCAAGTTTAAGTTGCACTTTCACAGCGCATGGTCTTGGTTATACGTTGTCTTTATATATTTTCATATCGCCTTACTCGTAAAGTATCCGTCGCGAGTTATCACGGGCAGAAAGTGAGAGTATAATCAGCCCTAAGGCCTGAATCACAAGTGTGCAGAGCAGTTCCGCTGGACTCATCGAACGCGTAGGCGTACGAGTTGGGACAGTTCCCTTTAAAATAGGTGTAGAATGCGACACCTTACCAAACAGCGCCGTTAGCTACGGTCACACTGTGTGGCAGAGAGGGGTGCGTACCAGAACTCGGGCAGGTTGCTGGCGTGTTGTGAGTCCCAGAGCAGCAATTTGGGGAGTTAGCTGAACAGTCCATCAGTCAGTCATCTGAACGGAGGCCCCTTCATAAATAGCACATTTACCTTGGTTCCCATCGAGATTGGCGACGCACGCGCTCTTACATCCTACTGGAAAACCAGTGGAGTCGAAGGGGCCTTTCAGGGCAGCCGGGCCTGATTCTATATGAGCAACGAAAGAGATCTCTACATTCGAACCATTGACTGACAGTTCGGGCCCAGGTCTACTGGACAATCAGCGATCGAGCATCCCACGTTGTTATTGATCCTCATAGGGAGGTTGTACCCATCGACCAAGGAAACTGCATCAGTGGTTAGCAAGAGGTTGGCGTTGAGTCAAATGGGGTCCGGCGTACCATCGTAGAAATCGCGATTGCCGTCGCCCTGGAGGGTCCACTCAGCAACGGTGGCGGGAGGAACACCCTATCATGCAATGTCACCTCAGCTGGGGGTTGAGGCAAAGACAATGTTTCAACTTACGGTTCCCGTGTGGGGGTCGCACACGAGTCCACCATTACAGCCGCCATCCAAGCACGAGTTCGGTCCAGGGTTCGACGCAAAGTTGCAGTTTCGACGAGCCTGGAGAATGTTTCAGACCAATCTATGTTTTAACCATTTTTTCTGCGTACCCAGATTCTCCCAGCCTTCCAATTATCTGGGACTGCGAAGCTGACTTTGGTGAACGAAGGCGCCTCCCACCTGAAATTGCAACGTGCGTGAGCCATCTTGATCGATCAAAGCTGCAAGAGACTATACTTACCCAGTCTGGAAGCTGGGCACATTTGGGGCAACGTTCAAGTCGGTGAACATCTATGTTTGATCAGAATTAAAAAAATCAGGCAATCCAGGCAAAGATAATACCGCAGGCCTAAATTTAAAATAAACATCATGGTGGAACGTCGGTACATCGGAGGAGTTGCCTTACCAAATAGTGAAAGGGCAAGCATTGAACACCTGCAGCGTGAAGGTCAATAAGGCAGTGTTGGCCGTGGTGATCAATATGCCTCACGGTGAAAGTACGAGCAGCAGCCCCAGAAAGGAGTACAGCGAATCCCGCAAGGAAAAAGGACTTCATGGTTGAGAAGGAGAAGAGTTCGTATAGGTTGCTAGCTAAGTGCCTCTTGGTTGTGCACGAGTCCGGCCCCGCCTATTTATACGGTTCGGGGAAGTAGGGACTTAACTGCATACGTCCCATCAAGCCAAGAAGCACGCCGCAGAGTGCTCGTCATGCGCTAGTTCGTTCGTTGTGTCGGTTGCACATGGTGACGTGGGGTACTTGGCGTTCAGTTAAAAATACGGTATCAAAGTACAATATAGCGCAGCCATTAGAACGCTGCCAACGAGGATGCGCCAAATAAAAACCCATATACATGAGGTAAAAGTCTTGTTTTGGTTACTTCGTCATGATGATGCTGTAAAACTCGGTTGCAGTAGCCTTGAAGAAGTGCGAAACAAGCAATCCCAGGGTAAGGCTTCTCGGAAAGAAACAAAAACCCATGCGCTACATAGTCTGTTGAAATCACAAGGCAATAAAGATGGAAGTCGTGAACGACAAGATGATGATCATATTCTTTTGTATGATAGGTGTACAGTAAGTGTCCTTGCGGTGAAAGAAAGTTTGATCCACGATAGCTAGCTAGGCTATCATTGTCCATGAGAATATCCTGGCCCCAGAAATGGATTTAAATATAGGGCTGTGGAACTGTCTATTAGGGGGTCGTGAAAGAGCGTTGTCTTTTACAGGTTTTGGCAAAGTGAGCACACAGTTTTCTTTGTAACCTGGGTGCGTAGATGTGCAGCTGAAAAGGCGAGATTAAGGCTAGATGTCTGTTTAAATATGAGGGGTAACTTACGATAAGCAATGAGGGTAACAAAGGCCCCTATGGCAACTATGTAAATCAGCCCATATCTGATTATCTGTTATATCTGGTGAGTCGGTCAAGCCATGCGTAGGCAAACCATTGATACTCACGATCCAACGTCGTGCTCGCTTCTGCTTGATCGAAAACAGAGGTGCACGGATCTGCTTCGAAGGTCGGAGCCAAACTAAGGGTTCACGTGCATCAGTCCTGTAATGCAACGGCCCAAAATAACAAGACTCACAGAGGATAGTCGCGTGGAAGCGATCGAAATAGGGTATTAAGATGGGAAGCGTCAACATGAAGAGTAAAAGGTGTCCAAGAAGAAGGTCCGAGCTCCACAAGGAGAGTTCAATGATCTTGACGACGTATTCACGAGCAGGCTGCGACATGACATGTGCACCAAGACCACGGCCATACCATCTTCCGGTCCACCATGCGCGGTTTGTTTCATCATGCTTGAATTCTCGCGACAAAAACACAGCAATGAGAATTTTGTGGATGGCACGTTGAATGGCGATCACACAAATAAGTCCGAGGACAGCATGGGAAGCATCCCATAATTCAAGGAACCACTTTTAGTCGTGGCATCAGCAAGGTAACAAGGAGGGGACGTGAAGGCTGACCAAAAATTCAAAGAATCCCAACATCCCCACTACACCGAGGACATGCGCGATGAAGGCGATCACTGATCCGAACAAAGGGAACACAGGGTCAAGCATAGGGCCGAGGAACAAGGATATCAGGAATAATGCCAGCAATACAGCTGCATTCCAGACGATAGGACCTATAGCAATGACGGCTATGCGGATGAGAGGGCTAGGGGGGTATTTGCCATCGGGACCTGGGAACGACTTCACGAACATGTACGCAATGACAAACAGCACTGCCATGAATACTGGGAAGATGACTTCGGAAAAGATGACCGCCCGCCACCCAGCCCTAGGTACATCACCTGACAACTTTTCAGATGGGTGACCAAGTTTCTTCTTCTTATAACCTGTGATCATGGTCCGCGAAAGACGACAATAGCCAATCCAGGAATTGTTGTGGGACCTCGAATTGCCACGGGACATCCATCTCAAGAATTCACTGTACCATACGAGACGAAACTTTAACTCAGATGAAAATAGTATAAACGGGGAGAACTCACCGGTAATCGATGATGAAGTCTGAAAAGACAAATTGATGGGGATTGAACAAGAACGGGGCGATGCAGAGTGAGAGGATGGATATCCAGAAGTAAATTAGGTATGGTGTCCAAAGCGTCAATGTCACATAGAGGAGCATGATCAGTGTCCTCATTCCAAGGTAGATACTGGGCCCTGCGAAGCGGGAGAAGAGGATGTTGAAGTAGATTCTGGTTGTTGCAAACCCACGGCCTGTCGCTATGTATCTGGCACCACCAAATGTAAGATTGCTGAGGATCGAATGCGTCGAGATTTGGGTCGAGAAAATCTCGAACACAGGTGATAGGGATCCAAACTGTTTCGCCAAGCGGAAGATTGCCTTCCACGTACCACGTTCGACAAGTTCTATAATACTTCGCATTAGCCATGCGCATCATACCTAGTCATTTGCTCACCTTGGAGGAACAGGGGCAGAAATGATATCATGAACACCAGGAAGATACTGATGATGCAGCGCCTGATCCATTCAAAAACAGGTACCAGGTTGTAACAGCCTGCCTGGCCACCAATGAATTGTCCAGAATCAGTGTACTTGCAGATCGTTAGTTGCGAGTTCAAGGTGCCAATAAAAACCACTAAGTATCAGAAAAAACCATTAGTAGGTGTTCTCGGCCGTTGTCATGAAGGGCTTACTCGTCACAACGAAGACTTGTACCGACAGGATAACCAGCATGTTATTGATCTGGAATCCGGGGTGACCATAGTAGAACGTTAGGAATCGATCGATGGGCAGCTGTGTTCCAAGGTAGTAATACTCGCGACTGAGCATTTGCTCGCCCATTCCGGTACCGATCTTCGTTTGGAAATTGAGAATTGTCCCAAATCCAAGATCACGACCCTTCCCGCATTGATAGTACTCCGTATGCTTGATACGCGCTCCACGTCCAAAGGCGTTCATCCCAGCGTAAATATCCTCATTCAGATGAAGTCCCTTCTGCGCCTTTGAGACACCACCACGAGTCGTCATGTACAACGCATTCAGGAAATCCGGGTGTCCATAATGAAGTTTGCCTCCAATCCACGCCATTGAACGTGCTGAAAGTGTGCCGAATGTTTGCTCCTTTCCAGCTGCAAGATCACCCAAAATACCAATATTTTCAGAGAAAATATATTCACGAGCGCCGACGATAGCGACAGGTGGCTTCTGGAAATCTTTGTGGCCCCACTGCGCGTAAGGACTCTGGCCTGATACAGCGTATTCCTCAAACTCGCCAAGGACATTGCGGATTTTAAGACACTCCTCGAGGTAATTGTCCTGATTGGCGTCAATGAGCTGGAGATATTCGCCGCGGTAGAAGATGATCGCATGATTTTGATTATCGGACTTTCCATCACCAAGAATTGGATTGCCAGGAAGCTCAATGCGGAATTTAGGCCTACGGCGACCAGTTTCCGGAATAAATTCACTATGGCCGTCGATCAACGAGGAGAAGATCCTGGGGTCACCACCTTCCTTGCGAGGGGGCTCCTCCTCCAGGTATGCGATCTGCAAATCGGGATAGGCACGAAGCAAGAATTCGGCATTTTCATGCTCCTCCTTGTTAAATTTCGAATATCGTTGCATAGACACAAGGAACTTGAATTTGCGGCGGGCCATGCGCTCCAGTTCCTGCTCAAGCTTGTCGGTATTGCCGCCGAAGAGCTGAACAACTTCGGGGTTCTCGACACGGTAAAGAAGTTTGATAGCCTTCGAGTAATTCATCATGCCTGATACTGTGCGGTAGAGAGTCTGGGCACGCAAAGAAGCCCAGATACGAGTACGAAGAGTGAACTCGGGTGCTGCACTTTTAAAACCAATGAAGTAGAAGGGGAGATCGTCCGCCTTGGATTGACCTTTCTCGTCACCAGCGAAAGGGTTGACGCCATTGAACATCGCAGATTCTTCAGCCAAAATTTTAGTATCCTTCACAAAGTTCTCCCACTCGATCGGGTGAAGTTGTTTCAGGTATTCCAGTAACGTTACTCGGGTATTCTGATCTTCCTCACGGATAATCTCGCGAAGCGATAGCAAAGTCTATCAAGTGTTATTTTACGATTATGCACGGAGGAAAAAGATAGCGAGACACACCTTCTCACTATAGTGAGGTGTCAGAACAGTGAAAGTCGGCATAGCATCCACCGGCAGGGGTTGTGGGATCGCCGTCGTCAGGGACTGAGCAAAGAACGAGATGCGTCGCTCCGCCTCGCTTCCAGGAGGGAAAAACTGCCCTTTGAAAGACTTGTCGCCCTGGGAAATGAAGAAGGGGGGTGCACGGAGACTGCGACGGCCACCAGCACCAGTATCGACTTGGTGGTAAAGAAGCTTCTGGACGTGATCGATGGAAAGGAGGTGCTCCCGGTACATCGAGATGATGATGGCGTTCCAAATTTGCGAGACCAATACCTGATCAACAAATTAGTAACGGCAGGATATGCATGATCAGGAACAGACACCTTGGGCTTGTATTTTGTTTCCATATCCCCTGTAGCCAACAGCTTTGCATAAATCCTTTTGGGCAGCCGTGTATAGATATCCTTCCATGGGGTCCAAATCGACAAGCCAAGGGTGAAAGACCGTGCAATGCTGAAAACCGTATTCCAAATGATATACCACAGGAACGTGTCCAAGAAGAACAGGACAAGATCCATGATATACATGATCGTCAAAGTGAACGCGGCCTGGTTGGTGCAGAGCGCATTGCCGAAGAACCTGTCCTTGCATCCCTGGACCTTCATTCCAACCATGACCTGAATGGGTGCGCTGAACGACAACGTAAGGAAGAAGTACGACTCCGTGAACTTGCAACCAAAAACGAGGAACCATAATATGATCGACCCAATACGATTTTTTTTGTCGAGGGCTGGGTAGCTGGCGGTAAAGGTTTGGCTGGCGAGGTATTTCCGCGACTTGCCCGCAACTCGGTCGCCGAACATTCGCCCTGAGGGCATGACAGCGAAGAGTACGGTGGCAACGACCGAGATAAAGAATTGGACGATGCCCAGGATAAGTGACAGCGACCCCCCTGTGCCATTGTGTTCCACAATCGCGATGTAAAATGTGGGGCCGCATGTTAGACCGAGAGTGATGATCAAAAAGACAAGCCGGCGAGTGAGATGTGATGTATTATTCCAAGTGGTGGGGATATATGAGAATTCAGCAAGAGTGGCAAGAATCATGATTATCGTCGCTACGGCACCTCCCAGGGCGGTAGCACTCCATGTCATGGCAGGTGTAGACCTGTTTTTGACACGGTAGATTGTAGGTGAATTAAAGGCCGTGTAGAAGTAGTACATGGCGACATGGATGACCCAAATGCGGTTGAAGTTGACAAGGAGATGGCCAAACGATCGTTTTTCGAAATAGGTTTTGAAAAAGACTCGATTCCATTCAATACGATCAAATTTCATGAAGCGTTGAGCAGGGGGTAGATCAACGAGGCGAGTCTAGTGCGAGAATCATCAAAACATATCCAATGAAAGCATACGTCCATATCACGAACCTTATCATTGAGGACGATTCTGGCAATACCCTCAGGGTACCAGAACAGTTGGTTAACATCATCATAACCAATGATATCTTTATGATCCCGCTCCCTTCTCACGAATTTACCATCAACGACCTCGTAACCCTGATCACGGATGAACCGATAAAGGGGCTTGATCACTGCCCGTAGGTAGAGCCCCTCGGGCACAGGCTCCATGCGGTTCTGGCAATCCGGTGACCGATAGTAGTCGTCTGCGCATTTGAAAATGAAACACAGGCATTCTGGGCAAAACCGCACTTGGGCCGCTTCGCCCCAGCAAAGGAGATAGAGGGCTATTTGCCGTAGTCGGTCGTATTGGCTCATACCATTCATCGCTTGCCGCCATCGCTCTAGGGCTGTATTGAGAGTTTTCTCGTGACCTGGGTGCTTTTTGCCACGTTTGGACTTGAGGCGAGTCAGTCCAGGGTTTTGCGTCTGACCAATGATATCATCGAGGTCCAGTTGAGCAGCAAAATACCATTTGCGATAGTTGGCATTGTGTCCGCCAATGTAGTCAGCGTGGAGGGTGAGTAGTGCTTGGTTTGGAGACATTCGTGACGCTCGGCTATCGAGTTGTTGCATCAAGAAGTCAAACTGTTACAAAGACGTATTAGCCCGGTCTTGATTTGAGAAAAAATGATGCGCGGGTGCGCAGTTAAGACGACTAAAAATATCTTTTGGGGGGCTTCGAGAAATGAAAATCCACCCGTCATCAAAAAACCCGCATGCTCAAGAAGGCAGGATTATGTGGAATGGAAACGTACCATATTTCGCATGGAATCTCGCTGGAAACCAAATTTCTGAGTCAAGTCAAGAAAGATATCTTCTATTTCCTCCTTTGAAAGAGGTATTTGCCGGTCTGCACTCCATGCTGGGTATGAATCTCGGGCAGCAGCCGGGATGTAGTCAACAAAGGTTGGAGTGGAAGAGTCCGAGTACCCCATGCGCCCCACTGGGGGACCCAACGACTCTGAAGACGGAGCTTGGCGCTGGCCATAGACATCGCCATCGGAGTCTGTGTCTTGGAGAGCTGAGAAATGAAAATCAACATCAATTCTAATGCGAGACAAAAGACACAGACGATAGTCATATGCACCATGTTGGTCATAATCGTTGCCCAGATTGCTGCCATCCGAGGCATACGTCTCGCGATATCCCTCACGCCGACCATACTCTACATTGTCAGACTCATTATCATAGTAGCGGCGTCCCTGTGCAGAGTTGAAGGGGTCGTTTGAATGGGTTTCCGCCGAGGGAGACGATGAAGGATAGCCCTCCTGGCTTGCTGGCCCTGGACGGGCAGGCATGGACAGTTGAGAGGATGGGGGAGGGGAGGAAGAGGTGCAGACTGCGTCGGGTGAAAGGGTTGTTTGGTTCGAGATGGCAGACTGGCCTAAAAGACGAAAATGACGAAACGTGGGATGCTGGCGACGAGGCACCGCCACCGGCCGATCCCGTGTATGCTTCACCCATTGATTGGAACCCAGCACGCTGGTGCCGAGTTCCCGAGACGAACTTTGTTCATTTCAGGCCGCCCTCGCTGAGCGCTCTGCTGGCAAAAATTTCGCTTATCCCACGTCTTGCAATTCTACTCGCCCCTATACTGACAGACTCCTCGATGTGTGAGTGAATGGCGACTCCTAACAACGTCCGCATAATTGATTTTTGCAATTGTTTTGCTATCCAGAGTATTTAGGATGGGACGGAGTATCCTTTATTCTGTCATAGCATCCTCTGTGACTCGAACTGAAGCCGCAGGCGATCTCACACCGTGCATGACAAATGGCCTTGACCTATGGCTTTACCAGCCGCCAACCAACTATTCTGGCCCTACAGTGCAACCAGTGGACAGCCCGCAAGTTGCCAGAACCCGGTGAAAGTTTCTATTTTTGCACAGGCATCAAAACGAGGTCAGCGCTGTTACAATGTACTTTAATAAAGGCATCAGCATGAGGGTGGCGCTCAGCACTTCCTTGTCAGATATTGAACAATCAGTCGCGTTGCTTTCCTGAGCACCCCACTGAACAGCTCAACAAGACCGCACACAGAAATACGCACCAGCGAACCCAGCCTTCGGGACAACCCACCAGGAAAAATAAATCACTTTAACAAAATGTGCCCCCTTCCTCAGCACCCGCAGCCCATGAACTCGCAATGTTCTTCGATGACATACCACCCTGGAAGACACATTTCCCAGCATTCAGCGCTCACTACGCTCAAGACATGAACGAAGTCCCAGAGTCATACTCCTGGGGTGGTGGTAAAATATGGAGACACGGCAGCAAATTATCAGGGAGAATGAACGACTCCGACCGCAAACTACTCCTCTGTCTGAGATGACCCCACACCTCCCCCTAGATTCCACAAACCCCTATGTGCAGATACAGTGGCGAGACTAGGCTCGGCCGCTTGGGACAAAACAAAGTCATCATACCGCTCACCAATCACAATATTGTGAAAGACCATACCGCCTTCGAAGTTCAATTTGGTTCTCGGCTGGTTGCATACTAAGGTGCAAGGCTAAAGTTCGAATCCTATCCAAATCCTACGTTGATCAAGCCTGCGCTCCCGAGACAACCCTGTTGCTACCCCCTGACTGACTAACTTAAAACAAACCATTCGGAAATGCCACCGGCATAGCCAGGCCTCGGGGCAACACACTATGGCAAACTTTACTTTCCTCTGCAAGACTCCCCAAGGACTAGGTTTCACGAAGTCCTTACTTTATAAGAAGTACTAAAACGAGGTTAGTGCTCGGTGCTCACTAGCGCCCACGACTCGTCGATCACAATTTCAACGTATCGTTTCCGTCCTCCGTCCAATTTCATACGCCGCCCCATCCACGAAAAACCCCCCTCTGCGATACCTGTCAAGAGTCCCACTGGTCAGAACCCTTCTATTTCATCACAGGCATGAACACGAGGGCTCAGGGCAGCGTTTACATCCTATAGGTCACAGGCATCATTAACAACATATCCTTCCTATATCATTTTTCTCAGCCAAACAGCAGGCAGTTCGGCTCGCCTGACGCTGGAGGCATTGACTCATGTTCCCGAGATGGTCGTGTCGCTTATGATTGAGCGGCCCACAAGTTGAAACAACCTTACAGGCGAGGATACGGCGGTGAAACTAGACCTCAGGTCAATTACTCCTGATATCTCAAGTCCCGCAACGAACTACTGCGTTGTCCAAATTACGTACTCTTACGAAAATTTCCATACCTCCAACATCAACCGTTTTTAGCCGTGGAATTAGGGTTGTTTCTGTTGCCATCATCTTGCGCTGTACTCCTCGGAGCGATCACGTCATGCCTGGAGCTGCAATACGACACATACCCGGATGGTTTTGGTCGACAGTATCAAGGTGGCCGTTGCCTTTTATGTTCACACTGGCTAATAGGGCTCCCCGAAATATAAAACATAGATCTTGAGAGAGTGAAATACCTCACCTATCTCTTTTTGCAACCAGGTTTGACAGCTTACTTTGTGGTGAATACTACCCTATGCTACTGTCAAATGGTCTGAGTATATTGCCCTCCCTGGATATAGCCATGATGCTTTTAGAACATAATCAGTACAAGGTGTTTCTATGTAGCTTATGTAGTAGATAGTGAATCAGAATACTGCTTCCAAATATAAAGGGATTATTGCCTACTATCCTATCTATATGTGGATATATTTGAAAAGGTTGGATGAGTATTAGAGATCAGAAGTATCCAAGGCTGTTATTATTTACCTTATACCACAAAGTTTAATAATCAATCAGGTACTTCAAATGTTAGGTTTAAGTAGAGGGATAGTATTAGGATTATATATAAGGTAGCCATACTACAGAATCATTCATAATCACGTAAGCAGCATGACAATCCTGTCATAAATGTTTAAACATTTTCAAATTGACCTTTTGCCTAAATCCCTTCCTAACAAACTCTTTGAAAAGAGAATAATGAAATTCTATTGAGACCGGATTTTCAATATTTCATAGCAGTGATTTGTTTAAACATTCTTACCACCTACCTGAGAAAATAATGATTTCCTCACATGATAAGCAAATGTAATGCACTCAATGTGCAAAGTGCGATATGAAAAAAGCTCAATGTGTTGTAACATGCACTGTCTGAAGTGAAAACTAACACTCACAACAAACCTGGGCAATATCTACCATGGAAAAAGGGCCTATATTTCCCTCCACTCTGACCTGGATCTATCTTGGCAGCCTCACCTACTGGACCTTCTGTTATGACTTCAAACAATGCCTATGCTGCAAGCAAAGACTTGTTACCAGTCATTCTAAGTTCTAGCATTCAGGATTTGTTGAGGAAGTATAATCTTGAAGAGAATAAGACTTAGCAAGTCTCAGAGTCTTAGGAAGAAGGTTTGAGAGTAGTAAGATTCTCAAGAACTAGCTAAAGAACTGACTATGCTACTCTACCCTATATATAG
>JASFDG010000577.1:0-12649 GCA_036937095.1 Phaeolepiota aurea
ATTCTATTATACAAGAATAATGAATAGCAAGCTGATAAAACTATTCCAGTTGCACCTAGTGAAGCTATTATAGGATTCTGTTGCCATATACCAATTAAAGATAATTGTTCTCCTAAAAAATTTAGAGAAAGTGGTATACCAGTATTACATAAAGTAAAAACGAAGAATAAAATAGTAAAAACGGGCATATATGTAGCAAGTCCTCTAATATAGTTAATATTTCTCGTACCAGTTCGATCGAGTATGATACCCCCAACACAAATAAATAAAGCAGGAGAAACAAAACCATGAGCAATACTAAATAAAATAGCTCCTTCAATTCCTTGGATTGTATTACTAAATAAACCTAAAACAACAACACCCATATGAGCAATACTACTATAAGCAATTAATCTTTTAGTATCTTGTTGGATAATAGTAGAAAAACTAGCATAAATAATAGCAATAACTGCGATAGTTTGTAATAAAGGGTTAAAATAATTAGTAGCATCAGGTAAAAAATTAATTAAAACTCTTAAATAACCATAAGTAGCTAATTTTAAAATTGTTGCCGCCAATATGATAGAACCCGCTAAAGGAGAATCCGCATGAGCTTTAGGTAACCAAATAATAAAAGGGTAAAGTGGAGTTTTAACAGCAAAAGCTAAGAAAAAAGCTAACCATAATAATTTTTGACTATTAAAACTAATTTCGTATAAAGAAATAAATTGGAAATCCGTAGAACCAACAAAATTATAAATAGTTAATATAGCCAATAACATTGGTAAACTACCCGCTAAAGTATATAAAAAGAATAAAAAAGCAGATCTGAATCTATCTAAACCGTGTCCGAACACAACAATCATTATAAATAAAAAAGGTAAAACACTTTCAAAGAAAATATAAAAAAGCAATAAATCTAAAGAAACGAAAGCACAAATTTGTAAAGTTTCTAATAATAAAATAGATATTAAAAAAAATTTTAAATTATTAGTCGGAAAGTGAGTAGTATAATTAGATAATAAAGCAATTGGAGTAACAAAAGTTGTTAATAAAACAAAATAAAGAGAGATACCATCAATACCAAAATTTAAGTGGCAAAAATTTAATTGATTAAATTCAGAAACAAATTGGAATTGAGTAGTATTAGAATCAAATTGTAACCAAATAAATAAAGATATAAATAAATTAATTAAAGAAGTAGTCAATGCTATTTTTTTCATCAATGAATCATTATTTTCGTTTAAAATTGTATTATTTTTTGCTGTATTATTTGAACTGAAACTAGAAATAGGTAAAATTAATAATGAACCTATTAAAGGTATAAGTAAAAGTAAAGTAATCATTTATTATTTTTGTTTCTCTGCCTAGGGAGGGTAGCCCGGCTAGCCCTTATCTGAATAATTTGTTATAAGCTTATTTATTCTTAACTATTTTTGTTATTTATTTTTAATTTAAGATTTAAAAAATTTACTCTTATTAAAATATAATTAGATTTAAAAAATTTAGTCTTCTTAAAATATAATTAGAATAGTCTGTATTTAATAAGTTATACATTAATAGCTTTGAGAATTTTTAATTTAAATACTAGGAATAATTTTATAATTTAATTTTTACTCTTTAATTTTTTCTGAAAGGGGGTTAGATATTTTAAATAATTAAATACTTTAATTGAGCATTTCATTTGATAAGCAAAGTCCTGCGGCTAGAAGCTACCTTCCGCTGCTACTTCGTATCGCTCGTTGAGCTGTTGGGCGGTTGGCCAGTTGGCTAGTAGGTAGGAAGGATTGTTTTATATTTACCGTTACCTATATTAAGATCACCTAAAAAAATAAATAGATTAGTCTAAAAAAAATAAATAGATTATTCCTAAAAAAATATGGAGAAAGATAGAGTCGAACTATCATATTTGTAGTGCAAGTACAACTGATTACCATTATCAGATTCCCCCTTCATTAATTATAAATAAATAAATTATTAAGTTTAGCTAATTAAGTATATATTCTTTTAATAAAAATACCCTGTGCATCGCCGCATCGCCGCATCGCCGCTTCGCCATATCGCCTTTTCTCCGCATCGCCTCTTCTCCGCTTCTGCTTCTGCCTAGGTAGCCTAGGCAGCCTAGCCATTGCTTCATCTAATTATTTGTAAATTGTTTGTTTAAATAATGATTTAGAGTTAAATTTTAATTGGACTGTTTAATTAATATATCTAAAACCTTAAAAGGTAATTTAGTACTTCTATCTTCGAGTAATTAATTATTAATTATTAAGAAAATATAAAAATATAGGAAGGAAAACAACAAATTTTTTTTTAATTTTCTGACAATAAGCCGAAAAAAGGAATCGAACCTTCTTTTTACCATCATGAGTGGCATGTTTTAACCATTTAAACTATTTCAGCTGTTATAATATTTTTAATTACTAATATCTAATTAAATTAAGGGTCTGACGATACTCGAGTTAGCTAAGTGGAGGGGCTACAACCGTTCTCCAGCCGACCCAGCCATAGGGAAGCTTTGCTATCCATAGGCAGAGGAAGTAGCAACAGCAGCAGGGGGTAGCAGGTGGAGCTGGTGGTCCAGGGTGGGATACTGCCTACCGGGCAACGAGCAGCTGGCCGGGCTTTGCCCCTGGTTTGCTAGGATTTATAAGGGTTTGCCGGGATTAGTTAGAGTTAGTTAGGGCGGGCTTTGCCAGGCTTTGGTTTACCAGGGTTAGCTAATGTAGTGGTGGTAGTGGCAGGGAGGTCATAAGGGTGGGGGTTTATTTGTAAAATATTTTCTAATTTAAAAGAAATTTTGTCCAGATTTTACTGTAATAGAGAAAGCTCCTTTTTTATTTTTTTTAGTAATTCTTTGAATATCTAACATATTAACTTTTCCTGTAGCGGTAGCCCCTATTTCAAAATTTTGAGTAGTCAATCTAGGTATAATAGCTTCTCTTAATAATCGTCCTCCAATTTTAATATTTAATCCCGATAAGAAAGCAGGTCTATTATTAATATTAGTAGTACTATTTTTATGAATAATATTAAGATCATTAATTTTTTTAATTCCAGCGGAGTTTTTTTTAACGAAAATTTTACTGATAGTTTTATTAATTTTTTTTTTTTTAACAATAAAAGCTAAAAAGTTCACTAAAATGTTGCTATCATAATAAGGGTGATGTAATCTAATTAAATCCAATACTACCGGTTTTTTAAATAATTTACTTAAAATTTTCAATAAGATTTTAAATTTATTAGGGTAAATTTTAGTTAGATTTTTATTATTTAAGTCTATTAATTTAAACATTACATTACTACTTTTTCCTCTAAAACTTCTAAGAGAATTTTTAAATTTAAAAATATTTTTATTAATTAATTTTTTATTCATGTTTTTTTTAAAAATAAGTATTTTATTAGAATTGTCGAAGTAATTATTTTCATTTTCAATTACTGTATTTTCGTTATTAACATTATTTTTTTTACTATTATAATTTAATCTTATCCATTTAAATAATTTAGGTGAAGGTATACATAAATAATAGAATAATCTGATAGTTATTTTTTTAGGAGAAATAACAAATACGGGTTTACTAATAAAACAATACATAGATAGGAAAAAACTAGATAGTAATTTATAGCACTGATTAAAAATTTTAAAGTTATTTTCTTTAAATGTATAACTCATAATTTTGTGATTTTTTAAAACTAATCCTTTTCTTTTCATATTAAATCTACTTAAAGATTTCAAATAATTATAAATATTCTTGTTGATCTCATTACTAATCGGTTTAAAATTATAAGAATAAACATTGGTTAATTTATTAACTTCATTATAAACTTTGTTATTAACTTCGTTATTTGTGTCTAATTTTTTAATATTAGAAGTCGTTTTAATTTGGTTAAGTAATGTTAATTGATCAAATAAAGAAAATTTTAAATTAGAGGTAGGTTTAGCTATTCCGTCTTTCCAGTTATTAATCAATTTAAAAATATTTTTAATTGTTTGTTGTAACTTAATATTCCTATTATTATTATTTTCTAATAAACTATTATTATTTTTAATAATTTCTGTACCCTGGTCTTCTTTATTGTAATTAGTTAAATTTTTATTAATAAGATTCAAAATATTTTTAGTGGGTGGCAAAGCCGGGAAAGTCAAGGCTAGGTGTGCGAAAGTTGCAAAGCTATTATTATTAGTAGTTGTTAATAAATCTTGAGACAATGATAGAGAATTATTACTTTTATTATTTAAATTTTCGTTAATTTCCGGTTCAATTTCCGGGCTAACGTCTATGTGTTTTAGTTCATTACTCTGGAGGGATTGAGGTTTCATTTCTTTAGTATTTTCTGTAATTTTTGTATTAATTTCATTAGTTTTAAATATCAAAATTTTAGTTAAATTAATTTGATGGTTTAAATTAGATAACAATTCAAATCCTCTGTTAAGAAATAGTCTTAAGATTAAAATATTAAATCTATTAAAAAAAATATCTAATTTTTTAGTATAATTATAAAAATACTTAATATTAAGTTGAGTGTTTAAAGGAGAAATATTTTCAATTTTAGAAATAGCTAGATTTAAGTTATTATTAAAAATTGTTTGTTTTTTAGTTTTAATTAAATTTTCAAAAAGTTTAATTTTTTTAAAGTTAAAGCTTTTAGATCTAATTTTTTTATTAAAGTTTCTATTATTTATAGTTTTTGTACTAAAAATTTTAAATTTTAAGGCTCTGGAATTAGTAATTATATTTTTTTTAGGGTTTAGCAAAGGCAGAAGTTTTGTTCTTTTTGTGGTTAAGGTTGAGTTATTTTTTAATAGTACAAATAATAAAGTACTTTTTAATTGAGTGAAATTTTTTATTAATTCAATTAATTTCACATATCTCGACATTTCGAAATAAAATGATTTAATTTTATTCTGGATAATATTTAAATTATTAACTGAAAATTCTAAATTATTTATTTTTATTTTGTCAATATTATTTTTCAATGTTTGATTAAAGGTTAAATTTTGATTGTTTTGATTTAATTTTAAATTGTATGTATTTTTACTCTCATCATTAATTTTTTTTAATAAGATAGGAGCTTTAAATAGTAATAAAATTTGAGAATTAGATGTAATTTGTGTGTCTTTAGTTATATTAGATTTTTCCATTTATTTTTTTATGTTTGTTTTAGTTGCAGCTTCGCTGCTGAAAATAATTTATTTCACACTTTTTTTGTTTATATTAAATATATGTATTTAATTAAATGTCAATTTAGAAATTAAACTCTCCAATTAAATTGAGGTATACAAATAAAATTTAGTTCCTAATTTTTAATTGTTTTATATAAATGATACTTTTTATATAAAAAAGTTTAATTTCCCTTATTTAGAGTTTAATAGTAATTAATTAATTTAAATTTAGTATACAATTGATTATTGTTATTTTTTTTTTACTGATTTAACAAATTAGGTTTAAATTATCTTATTTTTATGCTGCCTGTAGGTTAAAGCGCTAAAGCGCTAAAGCAGAGGAGGAAGCTATGCTACGAGCCGCAGCTGCCATAGGCAGACGAAGCGTAGCGGCCTGGAGCTGCTACGTAGACCGGTTGGCTGTTGGTCGGTTGGCTACTCGCTTTTCAACTTTATACTGAAGCATTTAAATTAAAAAATTAAAAACTAAATAATAAGGCAACTTATTTTTATAATTTAGATTGTTTATATTCTTATTTATTTTACATCTGAAAAATAGCACTCGAATATATAAAAATCAAAGTTAATTTAATTTATTAAAAATTTTAATAGAAGGTATCCTTAACAAATTTAATTTGACTTTATAGTCTCTCTTTTATTTGTGTGTTTCTATAATCAAAAATTTATTGTTACTATTTTATACAAATTCTAAATCTTATTCGGTAGCTGGTAATTTTAATTACTATTAAATAAAACTTTATTGTTAATAAAGAAAAGAAAAGAAAAGAAAAGAAAATTTACTACGTTTGTGAAGTTCCAAATTATTTAAAATACTATAGTTTATACTTAATAACTTTTTGTATTTTATTATATTTTTATACTAATTTAAATTGTATAAAAAGGGTGATTTGTTAAAATATATCTCTTAGGTTAAAAATATTAACTTAATTTAATAGTTTACAGATTAATATATCAATGTATTATAAACTAATTTAATCTAATGGGTCGGCTGCAGCTCCTCCAGAACTAACAAATTTGGAAGGGGGGCAGGCTCTGCTTCGTACTTTGTACTTCGTACTTCGTACTGCGTACTGCGTAGAGGCGGTTTTCAGCTCTTGTCTGTGGCTGGTACTACGAGAAGCCAGAGGGCGTAGAGTAATCTAATAATTTTTAATTTAATTTTTTTATTTTTTTGTGTTTATTCTAAGAATTAAGCCTAAAAAGATTTGAACTTCTACATATTCCTCATCAAGAAATCATTCTACCATTAAATTATAGGCTCTATATAAAAAATAAATTAAAAGAAAAGTTTTTTATTTAACTCTTTTAGTGAAATTTAGGGTTCGAATTTTGTTAATTTAAACCTAATAACCACGATGTGAATTTAAGCTACCTGTCTCAGCAGGAAGCTTTGCTACCGGAGGTTGGAAGTAACAGGTAACAGTCCACTCGATTATCCAGGGTAGGTAGGTGAGGACGATTGTAGCAATTAGTTCTACTTTTTCCTGTAAGGGGGGGGGGGGTCGCTTTGCGCATTGCGTAGCAAGGCTAGTATTCTGCAACTAAGGCATGAGGGTGAGTTAGAATTATTATCTATAAGACAGATTTTGTAAATAAAAACTATTTATCTCTTATTAAAAAATAAGACTAGTTTACTGAATTTAATCTAAATATTAATAGGTTACGATACAGGTATTTAATTTAATAATTTAATAGACTAAAAAAAATAAAGAAAACAAACTAATGTGTTAAATAATTATTTCATAATGTCCTAAAACTAATATTTTCTGTTAAATTTTCCCTTAAGATTACTCTTAAAAATTTGTGTATCTTGTTTAACTTTGAACCTTAACTTAATTAATTTTTTTTTAATTACAGTTTTAGATTTCTTAACTCTCTTTTAATTTTAAGAATTAATTTTCAACTAGTATAAAAACTGTCTTCTTCCTAGACCAGGAGGTACTAGTTAAAGCCATAGGTAGTCTGCCTAGGCCTAGACAGTCATAGGCATAAGCTTCGCTCATAGGGCGGTGGGGGAAAAGAAATAAATTATAATAAAATAAACTATTTTTTTGTTTAAATTAAACTTCAGTTTTGTCGGAATTATTGTTATTTGAAATATTTAAATTAGTTAAAGTAATCGCACCTGAACCAATTTCTAATACGAAACCTATAGTTAACACAATGAAAAATAAAATAGCAATAGATAATCCAAAAAGACTTACTTGATATAGAGAAACTGCGACTGGAAATAATAATATTATTTCTAAATCGAAAATTAAAAATAATAAAGCTACAACCATAAATTGAATTTGGAAAGTTGATCTTGTTTGACCATGAAGAGGTGCAAATCCACATTCATATTGACTAACTTTAGATTCATCTGGTTTATGTGGAGCTAATAAAATATTTAAAGCTAATAAAATAAAAGCTAAAATAGGAACAAAAATAAAAAGAAAAAATAAATTATTCATTATGTTGAGAAAATAGATAAAGAAAGCAATAAAGTGCTATTTAAGATTAGAGATGGTTTTAAAATAAAAAATAAAATAATTAATGTTAAAGTCGCTATTAAAAAACTATGTGTATTTGTTAATAAATTTTTATTTTGGAATGAGTTGTGTAAATTATTGATACTTCTAATGTTTAAATCTAAATTTTGAGTTTCCAATGTTTTAGAATTAACTGTTATTTTGGCTAAAGGATCCACAGGTACTGTGATTAATTCAGAATTATATAATACTGTTATAATTTTTAAATAATAAGAAGCACTTACAATACTTAAAATAATTGCTAAAATACTAATAAAATAATATCCATTTTGCATTGCAGAACTTAAAACATATTGTTTAGAAAAGAATCCAATTAAGGGAGGTACTCCTGCCATAGAAAATAAACAAATTGCTAAACTTAAACTTAATAAAGGATTATCTGAAAATTGTCCTTTTAATTCATTAATATATCTGATATCGGTATTTAAAAAATTTAATTTATTAGAAAAATTTATTTTTTCTAGGGTGTTCAGCGGAGAAGAAGTAAGTCTAGGCGTAGAAGATTTAATTAAATAACCTAAAGCAATTATTATTAAAAAAATATCTAAATTTGTAATTGTATATTGAATCATATAAAATAAAAAAGAGTTAGTTGATAATTCCGTATTTATTTGTAAAGCTAATAACATAAAACCTATGTGAGAAATAGTACTATAAGCTAATAATCTTTTAATTCTAGTTTGAGCTAAACCAACAACAGATCCTATTATTAAAGATAAAACTGAACTTATTAATAATAAATTTTTTAATAAATATATTGTATTTTCTGGACTTATTATGCTTAATAAATTTAATTTATTTAAATTATTTAATTCTAAAAAGGTTGGCTTCGTAGAAATTGAATTTACTTGATCTATAATTGAACCATTTAAAGTGAAATTTTCTAAAGAATTAGTTATAATTTGAGAAGGACCTACTAATCCTATTTGGCTGTATAATTCTAATAATAAAATTAATATTGCAAGTTTAGGCATAATAGTTAACCAAATTGTTACAATTGTAGGAGTTCCATCATAAACATCAGGAGACCAATTATGTAAAGGGGCAGCAGCTATTTTAATTAAAAATCCAATAATTAAAATAATAATACCTAAACTAAAACCTTGAATTACAAAATTAATTTCAGAAACCGAGATTAAAGTATATAAAGATTCTAAGTTAGTTAAACCAGTGTAAGAATAAATTAAACCTGCTCCCAATAATATTAAACAAGAAGATAAACCACCTAATAAAAAATATTTTAAACCAGCACTAGTAGAAGATTCACTATTTTTATATAATGTAGCTAAAATATATAATCCAAAAGATTGTAATTCAATACTTAAATATAAAGATATTAAATCAGAACTAGAAATTAATAAACAAGACCCAAAAGTAGTAAAAATAATAATTACAGAATAATCAATAGAATAATTAATACCTTTAATAGTATAATTTTTGTCATTAATTACATGATTTAAATTATTTTCTTTGAAGCGCAAAGCGGGAGTAACAGAATTATTATTAATTAATAATAAAGGCCATGCTATTAAAATTAAAGAAGCAATAATTAATAAAAATGTTTCTATAAATTGAGAAATTTGCGTAATATGGAATAATCCACTATATATACCAATTCCCGATCCAATTGACTGAATGTAAAGAGAATTAAAAGATAATACTCCCGAGAAAAAAAGAATTATAGTAGACATTCTTTGAAAACCGATACTTGTTATTTGATTGTTTAAAGAAGGTAGGGCCTTAGCCACTATTAAAATTAAAATTGATATAAAAATCATAACTTGGCCTATTTTTTGTTTTTATTTTAATCTTTATCTAAATCTTTGCTGCCTATCCATAGAAACCAATAGGAATACATAGAAACCAATAGGAACCAATAGGAACCAATAGGAACCCATAGTAACACATATAAACCAATAGGAATACATATAAATCAATACAATAGAAATCCATAGGAACCCATAGAAATCAATAGAAATCAATAGGAACCAATAGTAACCTCTAGGGAGCCATAGGCAGCTATAAGGACCCTTAGGGAGCCAGAGGGATTTGTAGGGACCCCCTAAGGACCCCTGTCTTCTTATTCATATTTTGTTGTTATTTTTTTAAATAATATTTACTATCTTTCTTTTAAAATTTTGTTATTTAATACTTTTTTAAATTCTGTGCTGTCTTCTTTTTGAAATTTTCTTTAACTCTTAAAAAAACTTAGTTAAATCGACAATTAAAATAGTTAATACCTAAATATTGTTATAAATTCTAATACCCTTGCCTGCCCTATATTGCTAGACATAAACCAGTGCTAAAGCGCCTAGTACGCTGTATCAACGTGAGGAGCTAGTTCCAGCTCCCGAACAGCTAATCAAACGCTGATGCAACAATAAGTAAAAAAATATAATCTTATTTAATAGCTATCATTAGTAAGTTAAATTATTCTACCAATTTAAATTCTGTTTTAATACAATAGCGAGACCTCTGTGGCAACAAAAAATAAAATAATTATAGAAACAAAAATAGAAAAAGACATAATTTTAACTTTGAGTAACTAGTTTACAAATAATCTCTAATAGGTTAATAATCTCGAATAAAAATTCATTAAAAAAGTATATAAAAATAAGTAAATACTACAACTTATATAAACGGCAGCCTGTCTAGGGCTGCCTAGGGCTGCCTAGGGCTGCCTAGGGCTGCCTAGGGCTGCCTAGGGCTGCCTATGGCTGCCTAGGGCTGCCTAGGGCTAGGCACCTTTTCACCCTGGTGGGGTAAGCTTCCATCGTATAAAGTTTTTAAATTAAAAAAATAAAAGAGAATAAATTAATAAAGCCTCGGTTGCTTAGTGGTCAAAGCGCTATACTGAAGATATAGATATGGGAGTTCAATTCTCTCCCGAGGTATTTAATTAAAATAATAATAGCCGATATAGTTTAATTGGTAAAACGGACTCCTTGTAAGATTTAGATATTGGTTCAATTCCAGTTTTCGGTATACTTTATTATTTACAAATTTTGTTAGTTTGCAAAAAAAAAATATAAAAAATAATAACTAATTATTTATTAAAGTAAAAATTTAAAATTCTTAAATTAATTATCTGTTATTCTTGTTAAAAATAAAAATAAATTTAACTAGGAGCCAGGGGAGTGACAATGCTCGTCAGCCTACCCCTAGTCAGCACCTAATCTAAAAAAACAAATACTAAATTTTTATAAACAAAGTATAATGAACTCTTTAACTACTTCTAATTACTAATTGTAACATAGAAACAAAATTTAAGGTTATACTTTTTTGCTATACTTTTTTTTAATTTTTTGAGTTGTAGTTTAATTTGGAAAAACACCATTTTTTGGTAATGGCTTATATCAGTTCGAGTCTGGTCAACTCAGTTTAGTATTTGAAGGAGCCCTACGAGAGAAGCTTTTGCCTACCGCCTAGTGCTTTTGCTTGTTAGCTGGTTCGGGGTCGACTGCTTTCTTTGCCTAAGGAGGAAAGGAGGAAAGTATGAATGGAGGTTTGGGGACAGGTATAAGGAAGCTTTGCTATTCAGGCAAAGCGAGACCAGTGTAGATTCTTAACAGTTGTAGGAGAGTAGGGGTGTAGGAGCGACATTTTTATTTTTTTTTTTCTTTATTATTTAGGTTTTAATAGGAATAGCATTTATTACCGGTTACAAAAATGAGCTAAAAACAAACAAAATGAATCTGTCATTATTATTATTTTTAATAGGGATTTTAGGTTTTATTCTAAATAGAAAAAATATTCTCCTTATGATCATAGCTATAGAAATAATGTTATTAGCTGTTACGCTTTTAATTTTAACTAGCTCTTTTGGTTTTGATGATAATGTTGGACAAACTTTTAGTATTTATATTATATCTGTTGCAGGTGCAGAATCTGTTATTGGATTAAGTATTTTAGTAGCATATTATAGATTAAGAGGGACAATTTCTTTAAGAACATAAATGTATTTATCAATTATTATATTACCTTTATTAGGATCAATCGTTTCAGGATTTTTAGGTAGAAAAGTGGGTGTGACAGGTTCACAATTTATTACTTGTTTTACTTTAATTTGTACTTCTTTATTAATAACAGTCGCTTTTTATGAAGTATGTATTTGTGGTTCACCAGTTAATATTAATTTAGGTACTTGGTTAGATAGTGAATTATTATCAATATCTTGGGTATTTTATTTCGATCAATTAACAGTTTCATTAGGTTTAGCAGTAATTTATTGTTCAACTTTAATTCATATTTACAGTATAGATTATTTATCCGCAGATCCTCATAATCAAAGATTTTTTTCTTACTTATCAGCGTTTACAGCTGGAATGTTAATTTTAATTTGCGGAGGTAATTTTTTTGTAATGTTTGTAGGTTGGGAAGCTATTGGAGTTGTTTCTTATTTATTAATTAATTTTTATTTTACTAGAGTACAAGCCAATAAAGCAGCTATTTTAGCTTTTACTATGAATAGGACAGGAGATATGTTAATGAGTATAGGATTTTTTGCTTTATTTTCATTATTTGGTTCTTTAAATTATAGTGAAATTTTGTCTTTAGTACCTTATATGAATGAAACAGCTATTTCTATTATTTCTTTATTATTATTAGGAGGTGCTTTAGCTAAAAGTGCTAATATACCCTTACATTCTTGGTTGCCTGGGAGTATGGAAGCTCCTACTCCAGTAAGTGCTTTACTACATGCTGCTACTTTGGTTACAGCCGGTATTTATTTATTATTAAGATGTTCTCCAATATTAGAGTATAGTCCGACTGTTTTATTAGTTATAACTTTAATAGGTTCAACTACTGCTTTTTTTGCGGCAACAGCAGGTTTATTACAAAATGATTTAAAAAGAATTATTGCTTTTAGTACAATAAGTCAATTAGGTTACATGGTAATGGCTATAGGGCTTAGTCAATATAATGTTGCTTTAATGCATACAGTAAACCATGC
>JASFDG010000579.1:0-12610 GCA_036937095.1 Phaeolepiota aurea
ATCGCACCCTGGTAAAGCATAAAGGAAAAAGACGGGTAAACTTCACCAGCTGACACCCTGCTTCGTTTTTTGTGTCCTTGAGTCTGCATGAAATGCGTCTGAAAGAGTGGACGGCAGAAAACAAGAGACAATTGAAGCGGGAATGATGCAAAAATTGAGCGCCAGGCCAAACATCATTTATTTGCTTCGGCTGTTTTAACAGCCTTAGGTTGATCCAAATAGACCTCAATATGGGTCCTTGACCCTTATTATCGGGAGAAAGAGGACATGAATAACATTGTGGATTTGATGGTGTGCCGATCAAATCGTCGGCTGAAATTCATGCAGTAAGGGAGTTATACTGGCCTGAATATTTAGGTGACCAGTCCCCGATGCAAGGGGATATCCCCAATTCATTGATGAGAGAGTTCAGAGTCCATAAGTGGAATGTTTTGTTCTTTCAGCTTGTCAGAAAAAAAAACAACATCAAGGTTCTCGGAGATCACCTGACCCTGAGCCAAAGATCGCGGAATTCGAGTTCTCGATAGCACTGCCTCAGCACCCAGCGATACGTACTTTGGCCTGCAAAAACGATACGTGGCATGTTGCTAGGGCCCATCCCGTTCGTGTTCTCATGCGCAGCCGTTTATTGTTCGATGTTTTGACACTCTGACTCGAGCTATGGGCATGCGAATTTTGCGGAAATTGAATCCTAATATCCCAATACATGAATTACTTTCTTTGCACTGGATCGGGACTAACACTGACACTCCGCCTTCCTTCCAAGTGCATTCTCCGTCAGAGCCGTTTCACAGATTTTAACTCTGGCTGCCTCATGGCATGCTACCGGAAACGTAATACTCCTTGATGAAATGATCGTTTGAGCAGAAAATCTCGTGGCCAAGTGCACGAAAAGGGCGTCGCATGTGGAAACGAAGGTTAACCGTTAGTTTACGACGAGCCTCATCTTCAAATCCCCGAAAGCACTACACTGCGAGTTGGCACACTCTGGGAACCTGAGCACGTACTTGGAAATATGCTCTTAATCTCCTAACGCACTCACATGCTAATAACTCGTCACTTGCGGGTCATACGTCTCATCGCTGACTTGAACATAACGAGGTAACAGAATTTTTCTTCTTGTTAAAGAACGTTTTACTTATGGATATTTTTTGTAGAAGGACAATGGGTCACCCAGATACAAGGCAGGCTGCACCAGCAAGGCCACCGATAACATATAAGTAGCCCGAAGTACGGTCATCTTGCAGCGAACGCACCCAGCGAATGACGGGGGACTTTTGAGGCAGGTCTCTGGAGCTAGCAGAAGCCATGCCTCTGTGTGAATCCTCAGCTCCTGTCAACGGCTGCTGGATCGATAAATGTGCCTAAGCCTACCCCCATCCAGTCAGTGAGTGGTGGCTAGCGTTCAAGATCTCTATAGCCATTATTCATGGCTTGATCCTTGTCCACAGTGGTAGCATCCACCGGCAAATGGGCCGACCATGGGATCTCGAACTTCCAGAGATAATGTGGTAGCCTCGACTTTGAAATTCAGAGGCGGTTGCATGCTGTTGTGATGGTGGCGGCTTCGTATAACCACACCACATGGCAATTGGCAATTTGAAGCATAGCTAGTAGAAGGTTAATTCAGACCCAGCGGCCCTGTCCGCTAGCCACCTCCCCCGCTGGTGCTGTGACACACGGCCTCAATTAAGAGTATCTTGGCTAATCCCGGAAAATAAGGGCCAACCCTTTGCGTCGCCTGCGTTTCCATCCATAGGCTGGAGGGAAATCTGTTGACGGCAATACTGTTTGCTTCCGAACCTATTATGTGGCCATCCCATGGTGACGCTAGTCGTGCGGCACAGACGTTACCATCGGTCCTAGCTATTCAACCCTGGCACCATTACTTACTGTATATGCGCAGCGGTGTTAAGCAGTCAGCTATTGCATGTGGACATCAGTTTGTGTGATAATCGTTTACGAAGTTGTCGTCTAGCCACATCAGTAATCCGGAACACTTCACATTCCCCTCAGTTCGCATTGTGACAGTCGCAGGTACTTATGATATTCAACCGAGAAAACAGCGATGTCTCACAACATCTACAACCGAGATATTGCGCGCGGTTTTATTCTACCCTTCCTGCTCAACCCAACCCCAATCAGCCACCTGTGCTTCGGTGTCGTATGTGTCCTCGCTCAGGATGAGGCCGCATATCCCTCTCGTATCTTGAAATATAGCTGAAAGTCCATTTGGACTGACAGACAGGACGCTTGATGAGATTGGCAGATTCGCAATTACACAAGGCTGTTTTGAGAAAGCAAAGGAACAACCGCTCAACTTGAACTTGTTACCCGTTTCCGGCATCATCCGCTCATCCACGACTTCTGAGGTTAGTTGGTTTTATTGGCGACTTCCGGCGGTCATAAGAGTTGAAACTGTCACTGGGCGACTATTCGTTCCTGCATACACCCTATTTTTACGGACGCCGAATTTGTTAATCTCAATAGCCTGGATCTGACCCTATCTCCTGGACAACCAACTCCCTCCACTTCCCACCAATCTTCGGCAGTTCCGAACAAATACAACACCTGACGCAGGAATGGGGACAACTCACGGCACTGTTGGATCTTGGAAAATACGCCACATTCTTCCATAATTTTCCGGAAATCCTTTCTCACTGTCCAGGTCTTACAGCGGCCACGTTGTGCATATTCGACACTACGGACAGTTCGGTGACCAGCCTCTCACTCCTAGCACATCTATCTTAGTCTCCTGGCCCATTTCACCTTGCGAAGGGTCACAGCAAAGCCGCTCTTCAGAATTCCGTAGCAGCTCTTGAACAAATCGGATTAGTGTTTTCGCTACATGATTGGAGGAGTGGACCCAATAATCCGCAGTTGCTGGGCGCTGCCTCCAATGGGTTACGCCAGCCAGCCAGGTAGGCGCATGGTCAAGTTAGCGTTGGGGACTGGAACTTGATGCCACCCGCAGAATTATTCTTCTTGTTCCCAGAAACCCTCAATCTAGCCTTGGAAAGCGGAGGAATAAGCCGCAACATTGACGACTTGCTCGGAAACCTGCAGCCAAGCCATGGAGCTACCGTGACGTTTCCAAAACTTATCTAGGCGGCCCTGCATGGCCATAGCTGTGTTATTTGATCATCGTCAGGTGTTCACGCCTGCTTGGCCTCATTCTCATTGAGCTGCTTGCCGACATCGCATCATAAGCAAGCTTGCCATAGCCAGAGCCGCTCCTGCGGGTCCGACTCCAATCATGTATTGATAATGGACTTCAACTTCTCTTTCATTTTTGAATTTAGTTTTACATCTCTTTGGTTACCATTTATTAGGCTATCCAGCAAGCGATGCCAGAATGGGCCCACCAAGACTGCCCCGTACCCAACTAGTTCAGTGGCATCGCATAACTTGGCCACAGCTGCAAATAGACTTTACGGCAGCTTGCAAGCGAGTAATGTGGGTGGTTGTTAATGGGAGAATACACGACATCGAGGCGGGAATCTGCGGTCGTGTTTACACACAGCGACCACCGATCAGGAAGGCTGCCAACGGCAAGAATAGGAAAGCCAATGGCACCTCCCCTTGGCGAGATCGGGTCGGGCTAGAATCGTTGGAGATGAGCAACGTGAAACAAATTGGGAAATGTAGACGAACGAATGCGCAATATCCCTTGTAAGGCTCCGCGTTGCTGAAGCCTACAAATAGCGGGGATTCTCCGATACGAGGCGGGGCGATGGCAGTCGCTCCAATAGCGTACGCGAAAAAAGAGTTATCTGTTAGCGCAAAGTTGTACACATCTTGGTAGGGACAATTGCGACAGTGCTAGGGGACAATAATTAAGCATGCGGTAGCACAGCAGCACACATGCACTAGGACGACACTCACCGACAATAAGCTATACTCTGGCCCAGTATCACCATGGGTCGCGTCGGGGGTCGCGCCGTATATCTCGAGTGGGTTTTGGCCCGTCGCAAAGTCGACAGCAACGATACCAGTGTTCGTCAGTTCTCGATGGCCCAATGAGTCTCTGCCGAAAAGACATTGCCCGGGAAACGGAGGTGCTCCATTCGTGTTTTCGTACAATGCAAGTCGATTGCCTGCCCCACAGGCCTCGGTGGGGTCGCCGTTGCATGGCATATTACACTCGCTATCCGAAACCTGCTGTCCAAAGGGAAGATAGTTGTCGCACCCTTGAACAACCCTATTCAGCGAAATGCAATGCGAACCCGAACGCGATACGATACGTACAACATTCACCGCCGAATTCAAGACCTGCCAAGCCTTTACCAGTGTCCTGACAGGCTTTCAGGCAGATTTCAATGCTGTTTAATGGGACAGTGATCTGATTAAGGAGGATGCGTGGTCCGAAATCGCTAAATTAGCACCGCACTATTGAGCGATGGTGAGAATCGTGTCGCATATGGGGCTACTCACATGAAACACCCCCTGTACTCGAACGTACCCACAGTTGTCTTTATGGATGGAGTTGGGGTGGGTGGAATCACCGGAGTCGAGGTGGGACTGGCTGTTGGGGTTGTTGTAGGCGGGTTGACGGCGTTGTTGGAGGCAATAAAGATTCGATCCGCTCCACCGCAATTCTGAGAGCTATCGCCCGTGCATGGCACATTGCACCCTGAATCATCTGCAGCAACAGCGGGCGAACGAATGGTGTTATCGCAGTCTGGCACGAAGTAGGACGTGAGTCATTCTGACAACCCTGAATCAGGGGAAAGCTCACAGCACTCCTGTTGAAAGTTTCTGGAGGGTGAACGATAGAGATAGCTGAGATATCACATTGACTAACCCGACCAAATTCGACGCCGACAAATTGATAAGGTCCGAAGGTGGCAGCGCAATAATCAACACAGAACGACAAAGTCATGCTATCGAGGCTAGTCGTCGAGGCTGTGCGTAAAGTACGTGAGTCTGGTGAGTCCCTGCATACGGCTGGGTCAATCAGAGTCAGCACATTAGTGGCATAGCTCACGTATAGCATCCGACAGCAGTCCATCCGGTTGGGATGGTTGGATCACCAGCTTGCCTTGATTGCAATCCCTGGGCCGGTACGGCTGTGCTAAAAGGAAGGGCCGAGCTCACGAGAACGATTAGGCAAAGCAAGAAATCCATGTTGTTCGAACAATAGGACCTGCTATAGCAGCAACCAAATCTTGGTTTTATAGAGGTACGGGAGGCGACGAAGGAACAATCAAGGCTTCTTACTTCGTCAGCACCGCGAACGTCTCGTAAAGGTACATCACTAATTAGGTACCTGACGGGCGTGGTTAAGGCAGAGCGGGCCTTTCATGGGTTCGACACACCAGAAGCGATTTGAGGATCAAATTACGTTTGCGCTATATGGTTAAGGGACACTGGATAAAAGTTGTTGTTGCGCGCGCTGGCGGTAGAAGGAACAGATTATTGAATAGGGTGTGCCTAAGCCAAGATAACAGGTGAAGAATTGAGGTGGGCGTACCAAGACCCACCTGAAGATTGTGGAAGGTAGCAGGCTACGTAACCAGCTTGTCTTCTGCCGAGGCAGATACTTTGGCTAGAATTTCCGAGAGATATCCGAGGGTCGATAGCGATAGAAATAGCTTCTAGTGAGGTGTGGATGTCTAACCGCCTGATTGATGTGCGTTTGACGTGCCGGCGTTATTGACCATATGCTCAGTGCTTGAAATGCGCCTAAAACCCTTTGATCATTCCACGCAAAACATGATTGACCTGTCTTTTATCTGTGCTTGGGGCAATCTGATAAAATGACATGGCATTTGTCCATGAGGATGAGCTGTGCCCGCCTCAAAGAAGCGACTAAAACCCGATCCAACGAGGGAGCTATTCAACGCCGCGGACCAGCTTATGCAATATTGTTATCGGTGAGGATAGGCAGTTATTTGGTTCGACAAATGGGGACCTTACGGTGATGTTCCTTGTCACAGTCTTCCCTAGAAGCCCAAGCACTAGTCATCGGTTGGAACGTTGTTGAATGTCATTTCTGGGTTCTTGGAGATAGTGATAGGCGTTTGAACCGTTCGTTAGAGAATCGCCGGAGACGCGTCTCGTGTGATGGAGGCTGAAGGAAAAATGCATTGCCCAGTCTTGGGTCACGTTAAGTCCAGTCCCCACAGGCGCCGAAGCTCAAACGACGATTTATCAAAGTCTCGAGCAGGAACTTATATATATCTAGCGACACCGCCAGGAGGTAGGCATTCCATCGACGCACTTGAACCTGGAGACTGGGTGTTTTTCCTTTTTGCTCAGTATATAATAGGTGTAATACAGCCGAACAGCCTCTGGGCTCAGAGCCAACACGCGACGAGTGCACAGTCAACTTCGATTTGCGCGATCTGATATTAGTGCAGATCGGGGATACCCGAGCGTGAGCTGGAGAGGATTGACTTACCAAACTTCAGTATTCTGGCGTACTCAGTTTGTTGTGACGAGTGCAGCACCCGACCCTGGCTCCTTATTGCAACATCCGGGCGCTCAGAGACGAATTGAGCACACAAGTCTGCTTTCGGTGGCGTGAGCTGGCACTTGGAGACTCATCGGTTTAGATTGGATTCTGCAGTCATCAATTGGATAGGTAGCAATGGCGGCGGTCAGGAGGCACCCTTGTTGACGCTTCGGCTGGTTGTACTAGGGACGCCAAGTTAGCGCCGCCAGAGTATGTACCCCGGCTTGGAACAGTCACGGTGCATGCGACATTGGACGACAATGAATATCAAGTTGTGGTTCTGAGTTTTTCGTGGATCCTACGATTCTCGCGATACAGCTGAAGATGATAAACCGTGTTGCTTGCTATCTTGTTTTGGACAATGTTGATGTGAAATTCCTCGTTTCCATCACTGTTCTCTGGCATTGAGTATTTCCAACACCACCAACGCAATTGGCATCCAATGGCAATATGTCTGGTTGAGTGTTTAAATCGCAATCCATGAAAAGCGGCCCTACTAGTATTTAGGCTGGGGCGGAGGTGTGGGAGAATGGTTTGACATTATTTACTGCTGATGGCCGCGCAGGCGGCCAAATTGGGTTTACTCGGTCACGTGCTGGTGTGCCAAGTTAGCAAATTTGGTTGCTGGCATTGACCATAACTATATCATCATAACTGCTGGCACCGCCCTTCTGGATTTCACGGGAAAGGGACTGAAAGAAAAGGAGGTCAGTGGTCACTCCTGGTAAAACTAAGCACCCCCCCATTCACTCCTAATCCAAAGACATGCCAGGAACTTTCCAGGACGATGTCCAAGAGGGCAATGTCCAAGCACTTTTGCACTCATTTGCGATGATCATCGCCTCAGAGATTGGTGACAAGACCTTCCTCATCGCTGCCATTCTCGCCATGCGCCACCCACGCATGGTCGTATTTGCCGGTGCCTTTGGCTCACTCGTCGTCATGTCGATCCTGTCGGCAGCCATGGGCCACATCCTCCCTACGCTTATTCCGCGGCAGTGGACTCAGGTTGCCGCGTCGATTCTATTCCTTGTGTTTGGAACCAAGATGCTCATGGAAGCCCGTCAGATGAAGGCTGGGAACGAGAAGATTCAGGAGGAGATGCGGGAAGCGGAGGAGGAGATCGAGGACGACGACGCGGTGCACGACGGCACCGGCGTCATTGAGGAGAACGGTCAAGCCATCATCCCGCTGGAGCAGCTAGAAGCAGGCGGGCGGCCTGCCTCGCATCATCGGCGACGCTCTTCTGCCGCTGGGAGCCCCAACGGGGGCCGGACAACCGGCACCAGCAAAGACTCGCTCGCAGAGGGCATGCGCAACTTTTTTAGCCTATTCTTCGGCCCTGTCTTCGTGCAGGCGTTCATTCTCACATTCCTGGGGGAGTGGGGCGATAGGAGTCAGATTGCCACCATTGCGCTGGGCGCTGCACATGTGAGTAGTTGCTAATTCTGTCTGCCGTGGAAGCTCATTGCTGATGGTGCGGGAAATAGAACGTGTACCTCGTCACACTCGGGACCGTCGTGGGACATTCGTGTTGCACGGCGCTGGCGGTTGTCGGTGGCCGGTACGTGTCGACGAAGATTTCAGTAAAACACGGTGAGTTTCCGTTGTCATTTACCGGGAGGAGTTCTTATGCTAATCTCCCTGAATCAAGTGACATTGGGAGGGTCGATCCTTTTCCTGTTGTTTGGAGTTGTATATCTCTACGAAGCGTATACTATGACAAGCGAGATCGACATTCCAATCAGCGTTGATGGGCAGGGTATGATATAAAATACATTTTCAAGCACCTTTTTTATGGAGGGATTTGCTTGCCAACATTGGTTCATATACTGTATTGTAAACATATTTAGTATTTAATGGCGTACGGCATAGATATGTAGAGGTTACAATGGATACCCTGGTTTCTGCAGAGGCTGCAACAACTCAATGATTGCTCAGTTGACAGTACGAAACCCTTGGGGACTGCATCAATTTGACCTGTCTGACCTATCTTAGGTGGTGATGTCAATCCCGTTGTACGTCTCCTCTGTCAAGTTTTTGCCATGTTCTCTGTTTCCTTGGGAGATTCTGGAGAGTACCAGGATGGACACATGGTCAGACGCCACCATATGGGTGCTGGCGTAATATGCGGCGATTGCCGCCCGATGACCTTGGAAACATGGCAGCATGGCGAATTCAAATGTTTATTAGAAGTACCTTGACCGCTGCCACAACGGTCACTTAGCGACTACGGTGAAGTCCTTCATCACAGCCCAAATTTCAGATGAGTACTAAGATCTGAGAACTAACAGTCCACCATTCTTTAGCACGACAAGGTAGGGGACCGTGATGGAGATGACTCGGAGGAAACCTAAGCGGCCAATAAGTAGCATATGCCTCCGATAACCTCGCCCCAAGTTCCTCCAGTATGACAATCAGTTCCCTAGTGAGCTTGAGCGAAGTCTTCGACGTTGCACCATATACCGTGATACGTATTCGGTTCAACGCCGAAGGTTGGCTCCGCGATCCGGATGGTTGCTCAACGGTGGCGGACATTTGAAACAACGTCCTCGAAACACGTCGTGTGGACATCAAATGCACAAGGGCTTAGCGAGGCGAGAATAGCGCGCGATCGCCTTGTGATGGCGCTTCGATCGGGCGTAGGACATTTTCCAGCGTTGCAACCATAGACATAGCCAGAAGGCTGACCTATGTCAGCCTTCGCAGGAGGAAAGTACTGGGATTGCGCCCATGCGAGAGCGCGTTCCCGATTGACGCAATGCATCGCATGAGGAGCCAGCCCGCCGGGAGTTGTGTTACTCGCTCGGCTTACAATGACGCTTATGCTGGCATGCGTCGTTTCGTTCATGGCATTCATATGGAATATAAATCGTCATATTACAAGGCCACATGGCGTCCCTCTGCCTCCAGATGCAACATCCGCGGGGCGTGCGGATCGGCGGTGGTCTCTTGCATGTTCCTCCTGGATATGGGTTGCATTATAACCAAGTGTCACGTCAAACGAGCAGGCTGGCGTAAAATGGATATGCCCCGTTAACACGGCCTCGCATGTGTAAACCGTTGGAAGAAATCGTACGAGGGGACGGGATATGACGGGCTGCTTAACAGACACCGGGTTGGCACCTACAGTGGCAACAAGCTCCAGGAGTCCTGAACATCTAAGTTTATTGATCACAAATATCGAGAGATGGAGAATAGAGGTGAGCGTAAGTCGGTGTAGCAATCTGACATGAGTCACACGGCCAGTTTCCGTAGAGATGGCACCTTGCCACCGAGCTCAAAAGCAGGCAACAAGGTATGCCGAACCACTCTCCACCATGCTGCCGTCCTCAGCATACCGTATCCGCGATCATATGGGCGTCTCCTGACCGCCGCCGTTATCAATCTTTACCGTTGAAATAGGGCAGGTGAGACTTTAGTCCAAGTCATCGCGGGCATAGGATTTTCAGGGTTCACGTTCAGCGTTTATAGTTGCTCTTCGGTCTCGTGAAGCCGAGTACCTCAGCCTCTTTCGGTTTGACCCACCTAAGCACCCAGGGGCATGCTTTGACATGGACGGGAGCTGAATGAGCTCCTGAACCGTCAGATGCCAGGCTTGACAGCGAGGCCCGGGGAACACGGAGAAGTTATGATTGATGCATCGATGGGGATGTTGATCCACATCGCGATTGACAATGAGATTAAAAATGATTATGCTAGGCTGCGATGATGACTTAAAATTGGTGCCCTCAAACGATATATCTAAATCCCGGTTCCTTCTGACTCCTCGCATCCTCTTCTTCTTGGAACTTGCGGTTGAGGCGGAGCAGCGCAAGTTTGTAGATGAAGCACATTACAAACATCACGACAGTCGCAGCAATACTGATGCCAAATGACTTTGCGTATGAGCGACCCCAGTTAATGGGGAAGATGTAGCTGTATGGACAATTAGAAGGGAATAAATGTTAACACCTGAGTCACTTACGATCCAGCGACACCTCCAAGTTGAGCAAAGGCGCTCGTAAAGCCCAAGGCAACACTCCGTTTAGCAGGGGTTTCATAGAATGAATTGCTGGATGAAAGGACTAAGCTCGCGCCCCCCTGCGCAAAGATCAACACGTACCTAATCCAAGTCACAAAGACGATGTACGCCGAAGCGTTCTGACCCATGAGGATGCTACAAAATAAGAGCTTCGTTAGAATTCGCTCCACACCACGTTCGGATGACCTACAAGCCAATATAACGACCGGCTCTGCTCATCGTGGTCATCATGATGATAAAGCCAATGACGGACACGATGAGCCCCGCTGTGATGTGCCAAAAGCGCTCCTTGTGTTTATCGGAGTGTCTGTAAGCGTTGGGGAAATGAGATAAGGATAATTTCGAAGCAAGAGTTGAAATCATATCACCTGCAATGGATAAACGCAACCACGGCGGAAATCATGGGTGGTGGAGCACACAAGAGCAGCGAAGTCGTGCGACTATATCCCAGTGTAGCCATCAAGGTTGGGAAATATACGTTGAAAGAGATAGCCAGGAGGAGCGTGGCGTAGACGAAACCGAGCCAGTAAACCTTCCAGTCCGTGAGCGCAGCCTTGAGACCGGCAACCTGACTCGTGGCACTTGGATCATTTGAACCACTCCCAGCATCTTCACGCATCCGCTGGATTGCAAGGGCCTGCTCAGCAGGAGAGAGCCAGCTAGCCGAATTTTCGGGGAAATCAGGCAGGATGAACATGGCGCAGATGGCAATGAAAACGGTCAGAGAACCCTCAATGTAGTATAACCATCTAGTGAATAAATATATAACCAATAATTGTCAAACACAAACAAGTTTCACGAACCTCCACGCTGCATGGCCAAGCTTTCCTTCCATGTGGGATAGAATACCCGATGCAAAGAGCGAACCCCATGCAATACTGGTCAGGAGACCGCAGAACAGGATAGCAGTTCTCAGCCCCATCTCATCTACGAAGAGATGTGATAAGTAATGGAGCAAGACAAAGGCCTGAACAGGACATACTGCGTTTATACCATCTAACGTCCAAAGGTCAGCTAAGAATAACAGTCGACGTCGGAGATTACATACCTGGAAAGGAGTAGGACTGCTCCGGGGAAGAAAGCGGCCTCGACGACACCAAGGAAAAAGCGGCAAACGACGATTTCATGATAGCTGGGAGGCGAAGGCATAAGTAAAGAGGCTTAATCATATACAAATGCACCTACTTGTTACAAATTCCTAAGACGCATGTCAGACACCATCAGGCTCGCGCATCAAGCAACTACAACATACCAGTCAAAGCGGAAACGGTACCCCAAGCCATCATGGAGCCAGGCAGATATAGTGACGGTTTTCGAAGGTAACTCATGAGCATGTTCCTGAACATGATAGACCAGTTTTAAAATAGTCGGTGCATATCAAGCAAGAAACGTACGATGGAACCTGCATCAAGATATATCCAACAAAATATATCGACAACACAGTAGAGAACTGGTTGCCTTTTAGGTTTAAGTCTTGTTCAAACCCGCGCAGCCTTGCAGAGCTACATCCGGTGTGTCAACGATTGGAACTATCCAAGGCTTGATAAACGCATTACCCTGCATTAGCACGATCAATCTGTGAAATCAGTTAGAAGAATCCGACAGACTGTGAAAGGAAACACACATAGTTCATAATGTAAATGAGGACAAGAATGCTCATCCGCAAATCTATCTTGCGGACTAGCTTTTTTTCGAGACGCTGCCGCTCCTCCTGGTTCTCCACATCATCGTTACCGGAGTCAAGCAATACGCTGCGCTTTTCGATGCCAGAACTAGAGTCGCCCTTGCTAGTTTCCGTGAAGGACTCGGCTGGTGACGATGAAGAAGACATGAGGGCTTGGGACTTTCAGCACTCCTTCCGCCCCATTTTTATACAACTTCGTGGGATGAGTTATGTCAGAATCAAGGGGGATCAAAGGTCACTGTCATTTGTGGTACCGGTGAAGCTTTGCAGTCCAAAAGGGCGCAAAAGGAAGCCATTGTAGACTTGTCGTTCGGAGAATCTGACGTTTGAAATTTGAACCCAAGCCATCAAAAACTGCCTAGATAAAAATATTTGTTGTTATTTGTATATATCTCTTGGGGGACATGGAGGAACTTGGCTGGCGCTTAACGGCGGACTTGCCACA
>JASFDG010000580.1:0-12603 GCA_036937095.1 Phaeolepiota aurea
GCATAATCAGAGGCATCAGTCTCAACCACTATTTGTGAGTCCAGAATCCAGTGGGTCAAGATCGGAGCTTGAGTGAATGCTTCCTTCAATGAGTTGAAAGTGGTTCTGTAGGAGTCAGAAAAGTTCCAGGTAGTTGTCTTGCAAGTAAGATAAGTCAAAGGGACAACAATGTTGGAGTAATTGTGAATGAAATGATGGTAGAAGTTTGCAAAACCGAGGAAAGACTGAATGTCTTTCACATTCCAAGGTTCAGGCCAGGCTTGAATAGTCTTGACCTTGTCTTGAGCCATGGTGAGTCCGTTTGGAGAGAGGACATAACCCAGGTATTCAATGGAGTCGGAATGAAATTTGCATTTATCAGTACATGCATACAGGCCATGTTGATGTAGTCAATGAAGGACTTCCTTGACATGTTTCTTATGTTGAGACATATCATTGGAGTAGATTAGGATATTGTCAAGGTACACAATGATGCATACATCCAAGAGGTCGGCAAAGATCTCGTTCATAAAACATTGAAAAGCCACGGGGGCGTTGGACAGGCCAAATGGCATGACAAGCCACTCAAATGAGCCATAGCAAGTTTTGAAAGCAGTTTTCTACTCATCGCCTTCAGTGATGTGGACAAGGTGATATGTATGATGGAGGTCAATCTTGGTATAGAGGCGAGCCTTGTGCAGGCTGTCGAGGAGATCAGAGATGAGGGGTAGGGGGTAACAGTCCTTCTTGGAGTATTTGTTCAGGCTGCAATAATCGACGCAGAGTCAGAGTGAACTGTCTTTCTTGCAAACAAAGAGGACCGGAGTGCCATGAGGGGACTGTGTAGGGCAGATGAATCCAATGGAGATATGTTCTTTGATGAAGTCTCAGAGTGAACCCAGTTCAGACTGTGAAAGGGAGTAGATGGGGCCTATTGGAGGAGTTGCCCCCTCTTCAAGGTTGATTTTGAGATTATAAAGATGGTGGGGTGTGAGAGTGTCAGCCTTAGCTTTGCTGAATACATCTGCAAATTCGTGATAGTCTTCGGGGATGCCAGACAGGTCAATGGACTCTTCTGCAACAGCAGAGGATTGGGCTGAAGCCTGAGGTGGAGTCAAATGGATGTGGAAGGTCTCAGAACCAGGGAGCTTGGATGCACATATAAAAGTGGCAGTATTGATTAGAGATATCTTGGGTGCAGTCAAAGTTTGCACAGGCTGCACTGAGGCAGTGTGGGCCAAAGGTGCATGTGGGGTCGAGGTTCCCAAGAGAGTGGGATGGAAAGTGCAACTACCCAATACCCAGTCAATCAATGGATTGTAGTGGGTAAGCCAGTTATGTCCTAGAACCACGGAACAAGAGGAATCAAGCCTAGTTACATAAAAGTTAAGGTCAAGTGTTTCACTGGTTGGAAAGTAAACAGGAATGTCGATGGTTTCAGTGATGTAGCTGTGAGAGGTGCCATCAAGGAGCAAAAGCTCAACAGGCGGAATCAGAATAGGATAAAGACCATAGTTTGAAATGAAATCAGAGTCAGCAAAGCAGTGAGTTGAACCGGAGTCAAGGAGAGCGAGGAATGGAGCGAGAGAATCGGAGAGATAGGTTGAGGTCAAGGGAATGTGAGTCGAAGTCAGATCTGAAAGAGCAGACACATTGAGGTGAGCTGTCTCCTTATGCATACAGGTGGAGCCAATGCAGCCCTCAGTCTGTGCAGAGACCTGAGGGCTGCTCTCTATTTTTTCGACTCCTCATCAGAAGTCAAGGCCGTAGGGCTCACCACCTTAGCAGCACGTGCCTTCGCAGCCTTAGAGCAGTCCTTGGCCACATGCCCAGAGAGACTGCAAAACATGCAGAGGTTGTTGTTGAACTGGTATTGCCACTCAGTTGCAGTTAGTTTGCCATCCTTACCCAGCTTATCAGTGAGGTTAGGACTTTTGCCTTTATCACTGGAGGATGTTGAGGATGAGCCCGATTTTGAAGTGGACTGCTTGGTTTTGTTGTTAGAGCTGGACTGTTTCGATTTGTCCTTGTCCTTGTAGCTGTTGCTGTCAGACTTGCCAGATGACTGTTTATCGGAGGAGGAGGACTTGGATTTGTCAGTTTTGCCAGCTTGCTTTTCAGCCCAAGATTTCTCTCAAGACTATTCCCAGTAACAGGCATCAATTGCTTGCGCAGCAGCCCAAGTGGCTGCTAAGGTCTCGGGTTTAGCATTCAGGGCTATGATGTCCTTGATGCAGTCTGGAAGACCTTGATAGTAGCAGTGTTGGAGAGTACTATCACCCCAAGAGATGAGCATGGTGAGACAGTTGAACTCAGTGTTGAATTTGACAATATGATGACCATCCTTCATATGGAGTGCCATGAGATCATCTTTGGTATCACCAGAAGGATCAACTAGACCAAAGTTCAACTTGAGTTCTTGGATGAAACTGGTCCAAGATCTTGCCCAAATGGGCATGGAGTTCAAAAGGAGTTGAGGCTCAAACCATTCGAGGGCAGTACCCTTGAGGAAGGACAGAGCATAGGTTACCTTGTCTTCATCAATCTCGAAGTCCGCAGCATGAGCTTTGAAAGCAAGTTGACATAGGATGAGGAATGTGTTGAGTTTCTTCAGTTTGGAGCCATTGAAAGGATTGGGGTCTCGAGTTTTGGTATGGCGTGAGCTGCCAGAATGCTTACTGCCCATGGACTGAGCCAGAGCGAGCAGGATGTCATTGAGGGATGGATTGTGAACTAAAGGATCAGAGTCAGAAACATCGGAGTCATTATCACCTTCAACATTGGGGTGCCCATCATCATGAGGACCACCACCTTCACCACCTTCACCACCATCATCGCCTCCTCCTGGGGTTCCACTGATGGGAATTTCAGAAGAGAGTTGAGAGGGTGTTTCGGAGATGGGAGTGAGTCGGCCTGAAGAAAGGATAGATGACAAAGACTTGGAAGGGTTTGAAAGTCAGGATCTACTTGCCATTTTCTTGGCTTGTGCTGCTAGTCATTCAGATGTATGAGCTGCAGTATGGGACATAAGTTGTAAGTTAATATGGAGAGTGATATGGAATCAAGCCAGGTGTAAGTTCGAATATACTGTTAAGAACCACAACATGTCATGGGACTAAATGATCACGTAAGAGGTGTTACGGATTAGAGATGTTGGCCTCAGCTTATGTGCTGTGCCCCTGGCTAGGTTGGGTCTCTGTATTTGGCAAATGAGATCGGAGTGTAGCTTTGCTCCAAGGACTAAGCCTGGTAGTGAGAGTGAAGAGATAGGTTGACCACTAGGGCAGACAAGTGAAAACAATGAGACCGAATGAGTACGTACAGTCTGAAGATTGGTCGGAGTCAAGTACCTTAGGACTAAAGTCTGTTGGTGAGGGTGGGTCAGAGTGAGATCACACTGAGGGACTAAGAGAGAATGGGGGGAGAACTTAGTTGATATTCGAACTAAGGAATATAGTGCAGAAATCATGCTACTTATATACCAAGTCCAGAGACAAGGAAGAGACTGATATGAACCATATGAATTGCCTTGTCATCTGGAAACAATGGGGGAAGATTGTCAACCAGTCTAGAGCAAGAATGAAGAGGGCAGATCAAGGGGATGGAGTAGGGCAGGAATGATGAGGATGAAACAGGGTACGTCCTTGGCGCAGGATCGGGGTTGGGGTGTGAATGGAATGAACGAAGGTCAGATGACAACCCGTGACCAGCATTGGTTCGGGCTGGATCGGAGTGAGGGGTCGGAGTGTGACTTGGGATATGACACCTTATGCCTTTGCACCTTCCTGAATAGTTGCATGGCCAACAGTGATGACCAGAATAGCCACTGAAGATACAATATAGAGGGCATTATGGTTCCCAGGTGATAGTACTTAATCAAATTATCCCGTTAATCTGTGTGTCCATTTCCGCATGATCACCTTGTTGCCAGTCTGTGGTGAATTAGTCACGGTCACGTAGCTGACCGGAACAAGAATAGCATCAATGAAATTCTCTTGGCACACGCGTTGTGGACCCACAACTTACAAGAACAAATACAGCCAGGCTGGGCCCCTTGCAAAAATGTATAGACTTCCCTCCATTTACCCTAACGTTATGAGGCCCCAGATTGGTACTAATATTATCGGATAATATTTCTTCTATAATGCACCATCATTCGATATAAATACCAGCCTTATGTTATATAACAATGCTATAAGATGATTCTCTTTGCTTCGAAACAATGGCTCTTATGCCCTATTTGCTTTGGACTCTCTTGCCAGTGGGTTGCCATGGATCGGAACTGCCCGTCAACGCCATCGCCTGATCTCAGGCTGACACCTCTCAGTGGGCTTTCCCCTCACGAGTGCCGAAGGAGGCAGCACCTAGTTTGGCGACTTTGTTGGATGATTTCCAGGGGCAGAGTGATTACGGGCTTGGGATTCAGGTGGTTGTGATAGAGGGCATAGTTGGGTGTTTCTCATCAAGTTGGCATTTACAGTGAAGAACTGAATCAAAAGAGTCCTATAATAAGAAGGCCAATCCAACGACATATTCTGTTCAATCATCGGAAACGGTGCATATTCATTGATAAACTGGAGAGGACCATTGGGCTGATTGCCAGTAATTATGCCATGGCTACGTCAGGCATTGGCCTGTAAGCCTCTTCGGCGTCTGATTTCTATTAAACGCGCTGTATGTCACAGGCGATGTTGATCAATCAATAGGGACCACGGTTAAACATTCCTCATTCAGCGGGCCTTTAGTCGAGTTTACATGCGGTCTAAGCAGGGCGAGGGTAGTGAAAACAGTTATCACCGATCCCGGTCATAGCGGCCAACAGGTTCTAGTTCGAAGGGATTAATGGTCTCTGAGGAGGACCTTCTTCCAAGGCCATACGCGTGAGTCAAGGCCAGAAACTGGGTAAAGTCATCAGCTAAATAAATAAAAAAGTTGGGCTGATCGGTAGGTGGGCTACCTTGTGCAAAATCAGGCGTCGGTTCATCAACTCTTTGAACATCTGCCTCTGATCTTTCTATGCGGACCTGTATCAAGTGGTATGTACTATTCATTGATGCATTCTTGGTGGTGATGCAGCAGGGTTAGTTCCTGAAAGAGGAGTGGTGTAACTGAGATGAGCTGACCTTGGCTCGGGCTGCAATACCTTCCGCGGTGCGAAGGACCTGTTTGGCGTTGTCTCTTCTGCGTTTGAAAGCTGCGGCATTGCCTTTCGCTTGTCCAAGAGCTTCGGTCGCTTGTGAATGGTTTTCTGCTGCACTAAATCAAGTCAGATGGTGGGGTCGCAAGGCGAATTATGGCGAGATAAATACATCTTCCATTGGATTGAAAGAGTTTTCATGACGTGTGTTCCAACAGCATCTGGGTCCAATGTACTAATATCGTAGAGGCCAGCTGAAAGTTCACCCTGTGCCTTTGCTAAGAGCTCGCTGGGAGACAATGGCTTTCGAATAACCGCATGGCTCAGGGCGAGCACACGAGACTGAAGTTTTTGAGCCAAGTTTGTTTTGGAAAATTTTGAAGCAAGAGGGTGCGGTGAGTCCATGCTCATTGATCCAGCAATAAGTCCGCAGAGAGAAATTGCAAGTTTGAAATGGAACCAAGGCGTCCTTTAACGTTTAACACCATCACTGACGGTTCGGGTTGTGGGTGTTGAGCTGTGTTTGACCTGTATTGTTGAAGTTGTCACAGCAACTTGTTCATTGTTCTATAAACTCATCAGACGTCCCTGCCGGTCTCATTCTCTGACACCCACTCTGACACCCAGCTATAGTCATTGGACAGCCTTTTGAAGATGGCGGACGAAGAAAATGTCCTTCAAGAAGGAAAATTGTTTTCAATCGAAACCTTTTGGCGTGACCACCAACCTTGGTTGGAGAAATCTGGGTATGCCCTTCGGCCACGGTATCAACCAGGTTGGGTTGCGTCATGGATTAAGGATCCCAACAAGACTCGTCTATTCTGCGAGGATGGAATCCCATCGCAAGTATGTCATCATTTTGAGGTTGAACAGGATCGCGTGTTGAACGTTGATATGTGATTAGTGGTCGCATCTATTAGATGCGACTCGTATCGCGGACGGCAAACATGTTATGCTAAAACGTGTCAATCTCTTTCACAGCGCGGAAGAAGTAAAAATCGGCCAATTCTTCTCAATCGAACCAGTTGCGTCAGACCCAAGGAACCATTGTAGCCCACTGTTGGACGTGCTCAACATCCCTGACGATGACGACAAAATCATCGTTATGCCACTTCTGCAAGCGTTTGACGCCGTTCCATTCAATACTGTTGGCGAAGTTGTCGAATTTATTCGCCAGATCTTTGACGTAATATTTGAATGCCTCATCGACTTGCAATCCCGTATTGAATGAGGTACCACAGGGGTTACAGCTAATGCACGCCAATAATATCGCCCACAGGTTTGCATAGATACTGCACATGGCACTTTCATTGGCTAAATGCTTTTTAGAGACTGCAAGGTTGATAATATCATGATGGATGGAGCACCGCTCTACAAGCATGCTCCCCATCCCATACACGACCTTTATCAACGGGATTACAGCCGGCCATCGTCCCCAAGTACGCGTACACGTAAACCTGTCAAGTATTATCTCGTCGACTTTGGTTTGTCTCGGCAGTACGACCCAAAGCTCCCAGCCGAGCATCGTCTCGAAGAACCTGGCTACGGCGGTGATCGGACAGTACCCGAATTCAAGCAGAAAACCCCGTCCAACCCGTTTCCGGTGGACGTTTATTGCCTCGGGAATGTAATTCGGACGAATTTTCTCAAAGTACGATGCGCTACCTTCCGCTGGACTGTAGGCTGACCATGACTTGACAGTGTGATGATTTAAACCGGCCGAAGGGATGCCTTTCATTCATGCACGATCTTATTGCAGACATGGTGAATGACGATCCGAAATCCCGACCAACCATGGATGAGGTTGTCGATCGCTTTTCGAAGCTTGCTTCTAGCCTGAGCACCTGGAAGCTCCGATCTCGCCTGGCTGATCCTCGTGAATCAATACCTAGCAGGGCTATCCATTCCATTGCCCATTGGACTACCCAACTCATGTGTATTGTTAAACGTATTAGCCCAATACCCAGACCCCCTTAATAAATTGATCGCTGTGGGTCCATTTGGTTGAAGTCCTGGGAATGCTCTTGTACTTTGCATGTTTGGCTTGCCTTGTTGACCATGGGATCTGTATCAGTTACTATGGAATAGATCCCCCTCCATTTTGCCCAGTTGGTACTAGCATGAGCATCACACCACAGAGTCCCGGCAGTGTGAACGAAAAGGCCTTAACAGACTCTTCTGATTCCTTCACACTACGCAGAGCCCAGATACCCTTGCCATCTCACAGACATGCGGCAGCAGCAGCGCCTTGGCCATGGATTGAGCGCGATCACAGTGCGCATTCTTTACATAGGCTCACACGCTCTCACCCATTTCAAGTAGAACTCAACTTGGACGAGTTGCCACCAGGGGCATGCGACCATACAACATGCGCAGGCAAATGCGCACACCAATATCCGCAAAACATATATCCGACATGGACTCCATGGCAGACAGAGAGAAGTGGAATGAAGAAGGCATTGTCGAAAGGGGATGAGAACTTCTTAACCGTCATCTATCGTGTCGACATCGACAAGAGCGCAAATTTTCATACGCTTGAAACAATGGAAGTAAAACCCACACAGTATCACCGGTTTTGGAATGACATTCACACCGCCATCATGGTGAGCCATCGAGTCCTGATGGGTATCATCCACGAGCCTGATTCAGGATCTGCAGCCTCCTGAGCCCAAAAGGATCAAGGAATCAACAGGGCAGTTCGCGGAGTCTCCAACACCTGCCAGTGCCAGTGAAACAGCAACTATAGCACCACCAATTCAGATGTTTTTCCTCGAGCATCTGTCTGGCACTGCGCTTAAAGTACTGGGCACCCTGTAAGATTTTCCAACCCTTGTACACCAGAGTTGCGTTTACTGAAACTCACCTTGAATGGGCAGATTAAGAATTGGACCCTCGTTCTTTTCATCAGCTTTAAATTGGACACCTGCACATTATGTGGACGAAACTCTGCCATTCAAGGGCGATCGTGAGCGCTGCTGGTCTAAACAATTCCTCTTAATCTTCTCAATGAACTGGCCTTAGATATGACGATTGTCCTGCCATTCCTTGACTGCATATCCACTGGCATTAATACTGACACATCCACCCTTCCTCATGGATTCTTGTCGTCAAACATAGATCCACCCTCTGGTTAGTAGGCCATGTTTTTGGTGGAACGGCCTTGAAGCTGATATTGGATTGTAGCAAGTCCTCTCATTGACACGCAAGCCCCGTTGATGTTATCGTCAGGTCAGTGAATGCCGTGTTCATATCACCTTCTAAACTCTGGTTTTTCAGTCAACCAGATGTTAGTTCAGGATCTGCTTGCGGTGCATGTCATTCGACAGGAACAACAACCAAGTCTGATCCTGACATACCATCCAGAATTTGATGTGCCAACAACACGCGCCTCTACTTTGCGCGATCGTGTTATCTATGCCGGTAATAACATCTATCGGAAGTCATTATCCTTTGAATTCATGTTTCATTTTTTGCAGGCCGCGGGACATACTGGCGACAGATCCTTCAGCGCCATACTGATCCCACCATTGTCCTCCTTACCCTTATATGGCACGCAATGTATGGATGGGATACGGCTTTTGAAAAGTTATATTCCCACATTTGTGCCTTAGTAGGTGTTACTATTCCATCCGAATAGCTAGATACTTATGGGGTCGAATGACAGGAGACACGCATCATGACCACTCCCGAGCTGTCGCTCACTCAAGAACTGCATGTCCTCCGTGCTCATAACCTGCATTATTCATCGCTCTGCAAAACCTTCGGCAAACAGTCGAGTTCATATCGGATGCAGCACATCCTGTGCCTGAGGCGTGGATTCAATGGAAATATAACGATGCGATGAAGCTGCTACATATCAGGACAAAGGAAAGGCAGCCCAGGATTGAAGCGGTTAAGCTCGAATGTACGAACCTCCTCAAGTGTGTAAGAAGACTTGAGATGGCACAAGCCATGCATAACGACAGATTGCAGAATAACCTGAATCTGGTATGGTTGGGGGCTCCTTTGTCTGTGCTAAAGCTGATGAAAATGGCCCACAGGTCTTCAACACTACAAATGTCAGGATGACGGAAGCCGCAGTGAGAGACAGTGCAGGTCAGCTTCTACATTCGCTCAACATGTTTTCAAACGAGCTGACTCATATCTATCAGCGGTATGGTCGCCTATCTAACCCTTCGTCGAAAGCGCTGAACGAGTTTTAGATGAAACAAATTGCGTACTTGACCATGTTGTTTTTACCGGCGTCTTTTGTATCGGTCAGCTTTTCTCCCTGCTTTCAATCGTTTCCTTGTTTAACATTTGCCTTCGGTATGATTAGGGAATCTTTGGCATGAATGTCGGTGCACTTAGTCCAGGTACAGGCGGGAGCTTCGGGCTCTACGCAGCCGCTGCCATTCCGCTCACAGGCGCCACCTTCTGGTTTTTTTATGCCTCCCAGTTTCAAAACGGTTCATCCCAGCAACCAATCTCCGGTGTTCGACGTATGCTTTGGCCCTACTACCTCTTCTCTCGGCTCCTTGTTGGTCTGTGGGACACATACATGCGCAAATTGTCGGAGCGGCGTGGCAGCCCTGTCTAATCAAGGTGGCTATAGCTCACATTGAGATCGGCTGTTAACGTAGTCTACAGCCTTAGCGGGGCTTGCTGAGTGAACCATTCGGAAATTTTTTCAACGGTCCCCCTCTCGCCGACGCGCACGAGCCTTACTATGGCCTGTATTCTAGTGCTTAGTATTTATATTTATTTTCCAAATCGGATTGGGGTGACTTTATGCATGTCGGAGGACAATGAGGGCCCTATGTTGCTAAGGCCTGCGACCTCCTGTACGAACATGTGGTGCTAAGCCGCAACGACCGTGATCTGAACAACCTGAGCAATTGAGTGCCATGAATTCAGCACCCCGACAACCGCACATAAGGTAATATTCACGACTCAGGTCGTCAGAATGCCAGATATATCCTTAAACTTTGAGCAGACGTCAGGTTCCATCCACGCCTGCAATGGTTTCCGCAGTGTGTTGCGTGTGCTGTTGTTGTTGGTGTGAGGTGCACCGCACGGGCGGGTTTATTCAGGCAAGGGTCCTACGCCCGTAGCTGAGCGAGGATGTGGTGGAGAAGCTGGTGGCGCTGACGATGATGCTGTACCTCTCGCGCGTGGAGTAAGTGTGCGACGGTGCGTGCTTCGGGCGTAGTCGGTTGTTTCCCATTAAGTTGGCTTTTAATCAAGTTTACACCCACGGTGAGCTCGATCAAAAAATCAGGCATGATCTACGGGCAATGGCAAGCGGATAGTCCAATGCATGTGCAGTAGTCACCCGCATTGTAATAGTAGAACCGTTGATTAACCCTTTGTCCAAATTCTCAGGCATTGGATTTGTGCAAAGCATATACTTGAAATGAACGACAAATCTCAGCCCACTCACATGAAAGTCTGCTTGCTTTGGAAATGGAGGGCCATTCCATATCATTACCATATATTGCATTAAGCTCCTTGGGGACTGGCGACCAACACCTTGGATGGGATTCAAGTCGCTAGCCAGAGGATGACAGCATTTTCCTATCGGCTCAATTGGAGCATGAGACCGCTTGCAACTTGAAGACAATATCATTTGATAGGGAGCCATGTCATGAATACAGAATTCAGCGGAAATTACTCAAGCAGCAAATTTTGGGTGGATGGATTTCTGAAGGGGTTCCCCATTTGTGCTCTGTTGTCTGGGTCTGATGGAAATGTATGAGATATCTACTGCTCGGCTGTTTGGATGGGGCTGCATTACCACGGGCACGTTCAGAATTCCTGATTGGAACTTCATAATCTTGCTCGCTGAGTTCAAACCCCTTGGCATTCATCTTGCATCGATTCGAAACGGTCTGTGCCCCCTTTAGGCTGCACAGTTTTCGAGAGAGACAGCTGACGAGACTTACTTCGACTTCTTCGTAAAAGGCTTTGATTTCCCTACGCATCGCCAAAGCCGCCGAGCGCCTCATATTGTAAGCAGCTTTGTCAACCAATTTCACCGTTTCCGTTGATAAAAGAGATTTTTGATCCAGGTCCAATCTACAAGATAGTTCAGGTGAGCACTAAGTAACACTTGAGAATGGCGGATATCGTTTACGTCTGCCATCTATAAATGAATAAATTGATCTCCTCTTCTTTCATGACCTGCTTTGGAAGAGAGGAGATTAATGTAGCAGACATTGTCAGTTCTGCTTGACACTGCTTGAGTAATGTTTTAGCAGACTTCGGCTTGTTCAAGACGGTATGAGAAAGCTTTAGAAAGAAAGAGCTGGCCCAGTCAGCAAGATTTTGAGAGTCATAACTTCCAACGAAGGCACTGCCAGCTGTGCCAGTGGGTTCCAGTTCCCGTGTCGTGGTCATGACTTCCTCAAGAAGGAACGTGGATGAAGGAAGCACGGAGTATATCCATGATTTGGCTCGCATTTGTAGGTCCGCGTTTATTCGGGGTCACGGTCCTCGCCGAACATTTGGAACAAGGATAACTCATTAGATCTCCTTGGCGACCCATGCTGACAAATGATCGGGGAGGTGCCAAGTATAGGGAATGTAGGGAACAAAGGGATGCTTTATTGTTGAGTCAGGCAGTCGTTGTGGGTCCAAGTTGGCCAGCACCACAGCGCGCCATCTTAATCATGAAAGTCAGTAATACTGACCCGATGTCTGTATCAAAGCCTTCACCCGTGGACAAACAGCCGTCTGAGGCACAGCTTTTGCAGGCCAATAAGCTTTCCTCTGGGGAGACATTCTGGCGTGACCACCAGCCGTGGCTCAAAGAATGTGGCTATCTTCTCCGCCCTCGCTACCAGCCAGACTGGGTTCCTTCGTGGGTTCAGAACCCAGCCAAGATTCGGATGTTTTGTGAAGACGGTGCTCACATCTCGGTAAGCATTAGTTGCCTTTTTAATTCTTCGCAGCTCATAACTCAGTTTGCGCACCTGATCGATGCCACTCGGAGCTCTGACGGCTCCGTTGTAATGCTTAAGCGTATTCGCGCTTCTGAATACCCTGACGAATTGACAATTGGACGATTGTTCTCTTCTGAACCGCTTGTGTCACACAACCACAATCACTGCGCTTGCTTGCTTGAAGTCTTGAAGGTTCCAGAGGACGACGACGTGGTTATTCTCGTCATGCCTTGGCTTCAAAAGTTCAACGTGATACCCTTCACCACGATTGGCGAAGCCATAGACTTTTTTCAGCAGGTTTTTGAGGTACGTTTATTGCTACAACGCTGTAGGCCCCCACCGCTTATAATGCCAACAGGGCTTACAATTCATACATTCCAAGCATGTTGCACATCGGTATTTAGTGCTCCCTTTCTTAGTTTGGTCTCCTCTAATCCCAAAATGTAGCGACTGCAAGTTTAATAATATCATGATGGACGCGACGCCACTATACCTAGACCCCCCACACCCCGTGCAATCTCACATGAAGCGAGATTTCACGGGCGAAGCACGATATACATCTCG
>JASFDG010000581.1:0-12570 GCA_036937095.1 Phaeolepiota aurea
ATTCTCAGCACGGTTTCCAAGCGCCTGGGAGTAGCCACGATATCGTTCAGGGCGGGCTCTACGAGCGATCTTACCTCGACTGGGTTTGTCCTGTCACTATGCTCCCGGAGATTTGGGTTACTCATTCAGGCGTTTCATTTTACAGGATGAAATCGAAGGGCTTCAGTCTCTCAACGAGCCGGGGTACCAACAACACATTGCCCGTCTTCGTTAAGCGTGAAGTATATCACAGCCGGTCTGGTTCCATCTCATCATTCACCGATGTGGCGTCGACGTCTGAGGATTCCTCGAGCATTCACGAGAAAGATACTCTGGGCAACGCCGATATGAAGGCAGACCCCGAGAAGGCACTAGCAACGCTGCCTTCCTGCGCTAGCCAGCAAGCCAACATAAGAGCGTCTGTTGACTCGAGTCAATCATCGGTGCACGGGGTGCCTTCTGTTGTACATGACTTTTGCGCTGCGCATATGGGTCCAGAGGTACCAGAGAAAGCTGTTATGCGGCCTGACTCTATGGTACTTCGTATTTCGCCACCGCCAGCGGCTGTGTCGTCCTTGAATTCATCTGCGGTCGCGCCAAGACATAGTGTTGACGTCCCAGGAAGCATTCCATAGCCGTTTCGGGGTCTCTGGCTTTCGTCCACAACGTTTCATCCTTTGTTAGTTATATTCTCCTAATCGTAATCCCAGGGACCTTTACATCTGACCTGTTTCTCTGCCATTTAATACCCACCACTGTAGCCGTAGCTTTTAGTTCACTCGACATGTAATAAATGTTATGCGCATTGCGCCTGAGGATTAAGGAGAGTGAGGCTTTAAAGCTTTATCCGTCGCCAGGCGCAACGAATTAAGCTGGTATTTTGTAAGTGGTGTGCAAAGTTATCCGCTCACTCTTTTCATTGGCAGTCTTCGAGGGTCTGTGTGCCTGTCAATATAACTTTCAAAAATTTTGCTCCTGTTTTTTTTTGAGCGCTTTCTTCCTTCCCCTCATCATCCCTCAAAAATCACACGGCGTTTCATACAAAGCATTTGGTTTCAATATTTAGGTGAGGCAGTCTTTCACCTCAATCGGCTGTGACGATGGTCACCATTTAACCAGGTACAAGGACATGTAACTGGGTTCACAAATTTTGGAACAGGATTATGCAAGGCGGCTGCAAGTGGTGCCATGGGTGCATCAACTCTAAAACCTGGACTCAAATCCGGCTGGACTTCAATTGAAAATGTGCAAGTATCTGCTAACCTGCTTCATACACTGGTACTCGGGCTTATGCCCAAGTGGACTAATGATACAACTACTAGGAATGGAGCTACGGTGGTGGTTTACGAATCGGGGTATATCATGATGGATACGGAGATGGATAGCGCTGTCCAGAGCGCAGATCGTCGACACTGGCGCGTGGAAGTCGCCAGCGTACTACAGAGGGTTGGTTTGGGGTGAACAATGCAGATAAGATAAGTGCTTGTTGTGTATTGAGAAAATTGTGGCGGAATGGCTGCTGGAGTATGAGGTGAGTGCCTAGGTTACAGAGGTTCTGAGATACCAGCTGCTTGCCTTGAAGGTCCGGCCTTTGTCTACTATGAGATGATGCAAAACCCATTCGGTCCCAATCTTGCATCGGCATTAACCAAGGGCTGCGTGGACTCCTCTTTGCGCTGAGATAAGGTGGAGAAGACAATAGTGGGATCTTCAAACTGAAGGAGTTCAAGGTTGGCAAAGGAATCCATGTGTGTATGCAATTATAGGGCCGGTGGAAGGGCTTTTCGAATTGCTTCTGAAAAGGGGGAAGTAAGGAAAGTGCAGGTAAATAGAGAAATGGAGGATGTGTTTGTGCTGGAGCACACTTTAAAGGCTCCCAGATATTCGAACGATGTGTTCCGAGTTTGTGATTTCATTGAATGTATGTCCATTGTTGTCACGATTTGAATGATTGAGAGCCAGCACATTCCAGTGCATCTGTTGCAGAATTAAATGCTTAGTCGATGCTTGGATTGGATCATGGTGCTTACAGACATGCGCCAAGCGTGCGGTGACGCATGAAGCTTTGAAGACGAGCGAGCAATCCTACAGTATTCCTTTCTTGTTAAGCCCTTTCTTGTTAAGTCATTGTCATTGATTATGTGATGAATATTCCTTATTTGAGACTCCGCCCATTGTCACCTGCCGCCATTGTCATTCACCCATGTCGAAAAGGTACAACTATGGCACACTTCAAGATGCAAATATTTCGTTTCAAGCCTTTCCTCACGAGCAGTATCGCTCAAGCACGTACTATTATCATCCATGTCAGACCCTGGTTATCCTGCATTCTCAGTCTTCGCACTTCTCAGCTTCGTTCTGGTTCTGATTCCACTTCCCTGGCACCTGCATGCATGGAACTCGGGGACATGTCTTTTCATGTTTTGGACTGCCCTTGGCTGCCTAAATCTTTTCGTCAACTCCATTATATGGCATGGGAATGTCGTCGACCGCGCCCCCATTTGGTGTGATATATGTGCGTGACTGTACTCCCCACGTCAGTCTGACGTTTCTCAATATCAGTAACTCTCTTTATAGCATCGAGGCTCATCCTTGCAACCTCAGTAGGACTTCCGGCAGCGGCACTTTGTATAGAAAGAAGACTCTACATGATTGCTTCTTATCAGGCAGGAAACATAACGCAGGTTCGTCGTTGATTATATGCCAAGCAGTTTATTGATAGGGTACAACAGAAAAAACGTGCAGTAGTGATAGATTTAATCATCGGATTAGGCATTCCCGCCCTGGGCGTGGCATTGCGTTAGTCCCGTTCCCCGTACCTCGTAATCCTTTTTAACTGTGACACAGAATTCGTTGTGCAAGGTCATCGCTACGATATATGGGGCGGTATCGGATGCTATCCTACGACAGTCAATACTCCCGCTGCTTACCCTCTCGTTTTCCTCTGGCCCTTAATCATCAGCTTAGTTTCAGCCAGCTATTGTGGTGTGTCTGTTCCCACGTATTCCTCGTTCGAACACTTATGTCCTTGCTTCAGTACTCACTTTACGCGCATTTATGCGAAGACGTGCTCAATTCAACCAATTCGTTTCTTCCAATAAGAGCCTTACTACCAATCGATATTTCCGTCTCATGGCGCTCGCAACAATTGAGCTCACTTTTACTATTCCCGTCGCAATATTCGGCATCTATATCAATATTACCTCGCGACCTATATACCCTTGGAAAAGCTGGTCTGATACCCACTTTGATTTTTACATCATCGATGTGATACCATCATCTGTATGGAGATCAGTTCCTATCCAGGAAGCCACACTGGAATTGAGTCGCTGGTCCTTGATCTTCTCTGCTCTTGTTTTCTTTGCGTTCTTTGGGTTCGCCGAAGAGGCTAAGAAACATTATCGCCTAGCTTATCACATAATCCTGAAACGACTCGGTGTATCTCAAGAGCAGCGGGAAAAGAGGTATGTGGAAGGCTATCCATCCATTCGTAAAGCAATATACTCATGCACCGCCCTAGTTTGAATTCCCCTCTATCGACCAAGTCGTCGTCGTCGTCGTTGAAGGCCACGGGCGCTTTGCCATCATTTGTTCCTCGCCCGCTCCACCTAAATCAATCGCGAGACTCTCTTGGATCATCAACTTGCCACCTGAGCTCACCGACGACTGAGCGGTCTACACTCTATGATACCAAGGTCAGCAGCAGTCCCACTGTTCAATCGAACCCCCAATTCCACAAATTAGACTTCAAACTGTCAGACAACCCTGTATAGTAGTGAATAAAATTGTATATTACCATTCGTGCTAAATTTATGGGATTCGTATTTGTATATCTTGTCAATTAGTTCAGCACCAGATGATAGATTGGGTTAAAATAACCCTTTCAATATATCATGGGGCAGCAGCAGGGACAGAAGTTGTAATATGCTAATACTGTGTTGGTGAGGGAGCACACTGCAACCGTGGCTATTGGCTGTATGGTACTTGGAAATAGTTGCCAGACTTGTTATTTTTAAATGTCATATGGTGTCTTTGGGGCGGGACATTTTTTTTGTCAGATTAGTGTCTTTGGGACGTAGTCCCATGTTAGACCTAACATTGTGGGTATTTACTAGCGAGGCCCCCCTGGGTCCTCCCGCTTCTAGACCTCCCTGTCCTGGCCTGCCTTCTGCAACATCCCGAGTGATCGCTCCCCTGCTGACCCGACGTCCATGCATCGTTTTCGGCCTGCCAGACTCGTTACCCGTTGCCAACCCCGTGGTGTAAATTGCCAGGCATTAAGTAAGCATATGTATTTGCACGTGACTTTCGAACAGTGCAATATGAGCCATTGTGCTTATCCAGCGCCATTTACTGCATCCTCCATTGTTCTCAGCTTCCAAATTTCAGTACTTCAACAGCGAATATGTCTGATCCATTGAAGTCTCTCCCGTCCACCGTACCTAGACACAAATGCAAGTAATATTGCCAATCGTTTCCTTCATCTGCGCCATCCTCGTCCCTCTACCACCTCACCTGAGAGCTGGAACTATTCCTATCATCGCCATCTCACTCTGGACCTTTGCTGCTAATGTTATAAATGGTCTCAATGCTATAATATGGGCCGGAAACGTCAACGTCTCTGTCCCTGTGTGGTGTGATATCAGTATGTTTGATTTCAATGCCTTCCAACCCATTTCCTAAATTTGGTCCCGCAGCCACTAAGCTCCTGATGGGTAGTAACGTTGCTTTACCCGCCGCAATATTCTGTCTCTGTGCCCATCTTGAACGTGTCTCTTCGGGGCGGCAAGTACAATCTAGCGTTGCCCAGAAGCGCCGGAGACAGATAGTCGATGCCTCTCTATCCTTTGGCGTTCCCCTTATCTACATGGCTACGCGTAAGTCAGTTTCATTACTTCATTGAACATCCAAGTAAATTTCGATCAGATTATGTTGTGCAAGGTCACCGTTTTGACGTTGTTGAAAACCTTGGTTGTCGATCGACTATTTATGTCTCGATCGCTTCCATTTTCCTCATTTGGATCCCCCCGCTGGTGTTCGATGTTGGATCCATTATCTTTTCGGGTAAGTCAATGAACGCAATCCTCGAACCTACCACCTGACCGCGTGATATTCAGTAATGGCCTTCCGCAACTTCTGGATCCGACGCATCACCTTTGCAAGGCATCTACAAAGCACCTCCTCAGCCCTGACACCTCTCCGATATTTCCGCTTGATGGCCTTGTGCGTTGTCCAGATGTTCATAGGTACCTCAGTCACATCACTTAACATGTGGTTCACAATGAAAAATGGCCTACGACCTTGGACGACCTGGGCCGATGTACACAGTGATTTCTTGCGCGTGGATCGTTACCAACTTTCTTCATCCCCAAGCCCATCCTTGTATTCACATATCCTGTGGTCCACCATCCCTCTCTCATCCCTTATCTTTTTTGCATTTTTCGCGTTCAGTCAAGACACAATCAAGGAATACAAGACCTGCCTGCGCTGGATCCGTGTCAAAGTTCTCCGTCGAGAAAGTAAACCTCTCACCCCGGAAGCCCTCGAGCTCCCTATGCAGTAAGTTCGCCCTTATTTGGTATAAGCATCGCTAACGGCAATAATTCAGTAATAACAAACTCGGAGCAGCAAAACTTCCTTCGTCTCCAACATCTGAAATCAGCTTACCAGACTGCAAGTCCGATGCCACACTTTGCTCCCCATCTTTCAAACGCGACAAGTCCGACAGCTATTATTCAATTCCGCCAGTTACACACATGCGGCCGTTATCCTTCCCCCTTTCACCATCTACGGATGGCACCTTAACTTGCTACGCAACTTCTCCGCCTCAAGGCCACCATACCCATCCCCGAGAGGACGAGTCATGGTCAGAGATTCGGACCTTGTCAGATTACTCATTGGCAGAGCCATGATGTCCTACAACCCTCTCTGCGTTCTTTATATTCCTTGTATACAGCATTTCTATTGTAACTTTCACTTGCATTCCCCAATTTTATGTACCCTCGTCAAGATCTCAGTCGAGCTATTGAATGAATAAATATGTTCAGAACTGGAGGCCCGTCCATCTTTAAGTTGCTCTATAAAATGTCGATGCCATTGGTGATAATCTCCGCTCATGTTTATGTGCATTGCGCACGATGTACTTAGGGGTATGTATCAGTGACTAGCCCGTGTTTCCCGCCTTCGCTTCAAGCATGATTATAACGGTCCCTTAGACCCTGAAGTAAAACTAAACCTCCTCTTCATTTAAAGCTAAGAGCAACAATATTTCAAAAGAATGATACAGTGGTAGGTGATGCTATATAAGGATACAGAGTTTAAACAGGTATTCTGATATTTAGCGGTGGGGATATATGTATGTGTAAAAGCAGACGGCCTGCGCTCCAGGCGCAGTATGAGAAAGGCAATCTATGATAATGGTATGCGTCGTGAGATACAAGGGAGGAGATACCGTTGAGATGGTTTTCGTACCGACCTTTGTAGATAAAGAGCGGGAGCGGAGGTGACGCCGATGAGGATAAACTGCCGTTGATGTCAGTGAGGATATCACCTGAAAAGCGCAAGGACGTACACAATGCATGACACTTTCATGCTATGACGCAAAACCCCCCCTGACTGATATTGCCTACTTCCTGATTTGTTGGAATAGCAGATGTTTCCTCTGGGCGAATGGAGCGTGAGGGCGCGGTGAAGCTTGCTGACCCATCTTCGCTTGTCCAGAGTCCATCGAAAGAGGCAAATGTGTCCATTGCGTTACGATACGTTTACGTTGTGAGATAATTTGGGAGCGGTACGCGTGAAGGGAATGTATTGTATAGGTTACAGTGAGTGGCAGGCTCGGGGTGAAAATAAAGAGGACTTGGGGAGCGAAGAAGGTGAAATTGTGTCAGTCATCCATTACTCGATCTTATAAGGGCCGTGTATCAGTATGATATATGACCATTGTTCAAGCACACCATTGTGGTAAGCAACAATGGCAGCCATTCAACCATTGGATTACGTAATAAATCTATTTACATAATCCGTATGTAATTGGCTCAATCAAGCAATAGCGCGTCGCTTCTTCGTCGTTTCAACATTGCCCCTTCTAAACGGTCCCTTCTTGTCAGAACTGCAGCACATCTTTTCCAGGATGGAAATCATTGGCCGTTGAAACAGTCTGCGTATTACAGGGGGAAGTTACCAGACATTTCAACCCTTCTACATCGCTCCGATCTCCACATCTCCTCGTCTCTGCTTGACAGACTACATCACCACATCGCTCACTTGTGGCATTCCTCATCCATCTACCTAGCTGGAAGAATTTGGGGGTTTTTGCGTCGCCATCAACACCTTCCAACTTTGAAATCTTCTCCTCTTGCAACTTCGACCTGCCGCTACATCTTCGCTACCTACTGCCGCATACTACACCTCCTGTCTCCTTGTAAATTTCCGCATGCCACACCTCTCGTATTCTTGTAGTTTTAGTTTTTAGTTTCATGTAACATAGTCGGTCAATGGTATATCTCACTCTTCGTGTGATTCATATCTTAGGTAAAAAGAGAATGAATGATTGTGAAAATTTCATTGAAAAGAAATTGTTATCCCCTTCTTTTGGGAACCGCGAAATCATCTGGACTTGTTTATCTGGAACAATGGAATAAATATACAATGTGCCTACAGTAGTATAAATGGCTATAAATACTACACATTACAATAATATGTGGATACTTGTGTCATTTAATGAGACTGGGTGAATGAACAAGATACAAAACTCACCGCTCGCCAGCAAGCTATCTAAAACCCAACAAATCAGGAAAGGTAAGTGAGTCTAGTTAACTGGTGCGAGTCAAAATTCGCGTAAACCCGAATTGTGGAAAGAAGCGACGTACGCAATGATACAGCCGTGGGGTGGGGGGGCTGCGGCATCCTCATCAAGGGGATTTCCAGGCGGGCCAAGATAGGCTGGAGATGGCGCGTCAGTGAATAAGTGTTGGAAGTCGTCCATTTATATGTAGGCGCCGGGCACGAAAGTGTCAATGGGTATGCGAGGTGGCGCGAAAGTAAGTATAACAGAAAGACTGGAAAGGGTTGGGAGGGGGGTGCAATTAGAGATAATGATGCATGGGCCAGTATATATACCCTTCACGGTTGCCATTGAATATTGAATACATTATTGTGCAAGATCATTGTTCATCGTGGGAAACCCTGCCGCAGATCTTCAACGCTTCACCTCTAGATCTGGGATTGATTTCATGGGTCCATAGCATGCATGAACCATTATCATCAACCAATGGCCATTGTTCACCCCCATCGACCCAACAATTGTGTTAGGAGTCTGCCTCTTAATCTGCTCACAACTTCTCTGGCGTCCTAGAATTTCCCTTTCCTTCGTATCTTTTGCCGCCCTCCTAGTTTGCAGCGTCGCTCAACACCATCATAATGGACAACTTCGCCGACATTTTCGATATCTCCAGCTTATCAGAGCTTTCCGCATCAACATCAAGCCGTACGAATCACGAAGGCGGTCTGGGGACCAACTGGATTGATACCAGTCAGCTGCGAGGTCGTCGATGCCAGTGGACGCGGGAACTGCGTGATTGCCTGAAATATCTCGCCGAGTCTGGACCTCTATATTTGTACGGCGCTCACAATTGTCTACGACGCACGCAATTAACGCTCCCCTGTATGTGTAGATGAAGGAGTATAAAGACTTTACATGCCATCGTCGGGGCTTTGATAGCCAGACCACCATGTTATCACGCGTTCCTTGTATCACCCACATATTGTATCCATACTATGTACCCTCCACCTCGTCATACAGTTTTGCCTAAGTAGTAATTATTGTCAATACTATTATCAAACTCCTGGATAATGGACCTACTCTTCACATCCGAGTCCAAAACCAATTTCAGGATAAGCCCTCTTAGGTATTAATTCGACGTCCTTGCTCGTTGAGCGACCCAACGCTACCTCAGGGTCGCCCGTCGAGAACTCGTTGTGGTCACGTGACAACAATGTGATCGCGTTTTCAATTCAAATCCTAAAAAGGCAATTTCTTGAGCCATTGTCAAACACAACATCAGATGTACCAAGGGAGGTTTATAATGGCTACTGGGCTCTCCAACCGCCTTTCTATATTCTCTCAACCACTTTCTATCCTAGGATGCAACACCCTGAGCTCCCTCTTTTCGCTTTCCTCAGCGCTATTCTAGTCCTCATTCCTCTGCCATGGCATCTACGCGCTCGGAATGTAGCAACAGTAGCTATTATCGTGTGGCTGTTTGCGGTTAACCTGATATATGGCGTTAACTCCATTATATGGGCTGGTAATGTCAAAATAACAGCTCCAGTCTGGTGCGACATTTGTACGTTGCTTGAATCACATTATGCTCGCAAATGCCTCTAACGTTTCTCAATAAGCGACCAAAATCGTGGTTGGAGTATCATATGCACTCCCACTATCAACCTTGTGTATTTGCAAGCATCTTGAGCTAGTAGCCTCATCACGTACGGTATCGTACACCAGCGAAGATAGGCGCCGCCGTATGATCTTTGAATCTGTTATGTGCTTTGGACTGCCTCTTCTCTTCATGGCCCTAAGTGCGTACACTTGCTTCATTATTATGACAGCCTTTCTTTACAAATTCTTATAGCTTATGTTGTGCAAGGCCATCGCTTCGATATCATTGAAAATACGGGCTGCCAAGCAGCTGCTTATATCTCGTTGCCTGCCGTATTTATCATCTGGTTCCCCCAACTTCTCTTCGCATTTATGACCATGATTTATGCCAGTATGTTCATTTCCTCTTCTTTGCCCTCTTTTTATCTGAACCGCGGCATTTCAGTGCTTGCTATCCATCATTTTGTCCGCCGCCGCCTAACATTTGCTGCCCACCTGGGCAATTCAAAATCATCCCTCACAACCAACCGCTATCTCCGCCTCATTGCCATGGCTATCACCGAGATGGCATGGGGCACTTCATTTACCGCGTACAACCTGTACAGCAACGTATCGTCGGGGCTGCGTCCATGGACCAACTGGGCGGACGTCCATTCCAACTTTTCTCGTGTCGATCGGATCCCCGCAGCAGTGATTCCCCCTAATTTTTTACGCGTACTACTGTTATTCTGGTGGTCGATGCCTGCGTCCGCTCTGATATTCTTCATCTTCTTTGGATTTGGCGAAGAGGCGATGAAGGAATATAGGAGAGTCTGGACGTGGTTTAAGACGAAAGTTCTGAGGAGGACAGACAAGAGCAGTTTCTTCAAAGCTCCTCCCCCTAATAGGTACTATTTAAACCCACTCGCACGCGCCTCCGTTCTGACGTTCACCTAGAGTCAGTGTTACACGGCCACTTCACCTTGTCGAACTGAAAAAATCCACGTCGTCCATCGACAAGAACACTATCAGCGCCCCGACTACGTCCACCATTTCGCAGCCCCCGGCCTACACCTACAAGTCATCCGAAGCACAAACTGACTGTGATACGATGACGATAACCACGATGTCGTTATATGGTCCACCGGTTGACCAAGGACCCATACCTCTCTCACATCATCATGAAGAGCATCACATCACACTCCCGGAAGTGTCTCCCGTGTCGAGTGCATGGTCCCGTACCCCCACGCCAGACGTGCCAGAGTCCGTTGTCCCATCATCAAACTTCTATCCAGAACCCGGAGGACTCGCGAGTCCCGTGTATCATCGCCCATTTAGCCCTCCAAGTATCTATCCTACGGCAGTGCCGCACACCGAAGCCGCTGGAGGCATCCTCGTGACGATCCACCGACAGGCCTCGGTTGACGAAATTGTTTAATCCCCATCGTCATGCCTCGAACTTGCCCTTAGTCTCCTGTTTTTGTTTTGCGTGTTTGCTCACTCTCCTGACTTATTGTTTTCGTTAATCTCCTTGCATAGTTATTATAACCCACGCATTTTAAATCAGCATATGCTGTCAAAACTGTATTACCATGTAGAGTAATTACCAGATATCTTCCCTCTTTTCTTGTGTATATCGTAGCACGAAACTACTACCGTAACGTACAAATGAAAGTGCTGTGCAAGTTTGGACCTGCATGTGGCCTGAAAGGTTCTATCGTATTGCGTGAAGCATGATAGGGGCAGCGCTGAAGCCACCTCACTTCCCACCTTTCTCATCAAAAGGAAGGCATCAGCTAAGTAGCTCGTCCAAAAAATCCTGCATTTCAACCTTGGGATCTTTCACTTTGGTACCCTCTGGGAGAGGGAGCGCAGGCGCATCTTCCAAACCAACAGCTAAAGTTCAACACATTGTTACACAAATCCCAGTCTCACGAAACACGATTCTCGGTTGCCTTACCTGGTTTTCGAAGGGTTGGAGGTGGAAGAGGTTTACTTAGCATTTCGGCCTTGGCCTTGAATCGAGTTTTTAGGTCTGACATTCTGGATTAGGTTCGTGCAATGTAGATGTTGTGTGGTTGCGCTCACCCCATGTTGCTTCGGCGGCGGCCTTTTCACGGCTAATGTGCTCGAGCTGAGCATCCCACTCGATTGTTTCGACTTTACCCTTTCTCGATACTGCGCTTGGCCGCGAGATCTTTGAGGAGATGTGGGCGAGGCTCGTATCAACGTCGTCCTTGTCATCTTTGTGTTCGAGATCCAGCGAGGTTGCTGGGGCATCGAACAACTTTTGTCGCTCCAGGAAATTCGAAAGATCGACTTCAGGCTCCACTATCGGCTCGCCTTCAAACCGACAGACGAATGTTATGAACGTAACTCCCCACCCACAAGCAGGAGAGCGGGATACTTGCCATCTGACCCAAGCTCAGGTTCCTCTTCCTTGTATCGATCAGCGTTTGTGCCAAGCTGACGTCTGGAGAACTTGGCCGCTCTCTCTACAGCCTCTTCTTCGTCTTCATCGTCGGCTGGCGGTCCTTCCCCGTCCAAGAGGAGACGTTTTCCGAATTCAGCGGGTCGGCCATACCCGCGACCTCGACCACGGGCTCGAAGGTATTTTCCTAGGCCGCCCCTTGATTTACCGCGCCCACGTCCACGTCCGCTAGTAGTTGTATCGCCTGTGCTTGTTGACATCGTGGTGATATACGTGCGGTGCTGATCTTGCGCGTTTGATCACGGTCCTGCCGCCAAACAGACGCAAATGTTTACATCTATCTTTATGCTTCAGCGTTCCCTCTTAACGTTGAACGTTGAACCATCATGCACAGTGATGTGCAAAAGTCTTGAATGCCCTCCAACTTGGCAGTGTAATTCTCTATATCGGTCTCATAACTAGTATTGGCGCACGCGACAGGCACAATCTTTAGCCTTATTCTGGGAATGATCCGTCTGGATATCCAGGAACCCTCAGTAGCCACCTGTTTCGAACTCACCAGGACAAGGTGCTATACGACGCGAGGATAGACTCTGTTTGATCCGTTGGTCATCGCTTGGATCGGACTTCTGCCATCTGATTAAGGCTGCGCTGCTACACTTCCTTTTTCCCGTGGCAACTCCTTATTCACCTGTGGTCTCAAACCCGATGGTTGACTGGGAGGCACCCATCAAGAAAGGGAAACGCGACGTCCGCCTTTTCAAATTATCATGGGCTTTGTCGACATCAAGAATACCTA